>JAOXNR010000032.1:10146727-10206912 GCA_028571225.1 Parsonsia alboflavescens | reverse complement strand
TTCTCCCCCCCCCCCCCCCCCCCCATTCCTTTACAATATGAATGAATTTTCCTTTCTGGCATTTTGAGTATATTTTATTTACTTCATTATATTTATGTCAGTTGTTTTTGGATTCTGCAGAGATGACCACGGAATTTGCATCCATTTTGGTAGAACTAATTTTTAAGACAGTGGCCATTTATGATGACCGGGGATCAAGGAAAGCTGTGGATGACTTGATTGTAAAATCTTTAAATGAAGTTGCATTTATGAAAATCTTTGCTGCAGCCATTGTGCAGATGATGGAAAAGCAATTAAAGTCCCAGTCACACATATGCTGCCATAGACTTATTATGTGGTCTTGTCTTCTCCTAACTGAAAGTCACTTTACTTCTCTATCAAAGAATGCTTTGTGTAGAGTAGCTCAAGCGCAGGCATCAGTACTTCGTATTGCAATGCAAGGATCATTTCGTGTAAAAAGGACCTGCAAGCAAACTTTTTTCCATTTATTCTTGAAGGTCCCATCCCCTGTTACTTTTTTTGCTTTCTCTTTATTTAGCTTATCTAAATGGATCAATGTCGGTCATTCTTATCACAGCTTTTTTATTTTCCCTCTTTCTTGTTTAATTTGTTTTGATTTTTCAGTCTCCAGATATTTTTAGGACTTACATGGAGGAATTAGAAAATTCGAGGATCTCATGTAAGGATTGTCCTGAATTTCTATCTCTGATAATGGAATTCTCAAGCTCTAATGTGGTTCTGTTCGAGCAGTGCAGGGTGAGAATTATGATTGTACCTGTTTTATCATTTCCTTTTCCTTTCACTATAAATCACTTACAGATTCTATTTTATTAAATTGTTTTTTTTTTAATTTTCAGAATTATTTCATATTTTGTTGTTCTTTTTTAGCTTGAGATTTCTTAATTTTGTCTGCTTCCAATCTGGTTCCTGTTTGCAGGAATCCATTCTAGATATCTATGTTAAAACTGTTTTAAATGCAAAGGAGAAGCCAACGAAGGACCTTAGTGAAGCATTTCTTCCATTGTTTTCACATTTGACTCATGAAGATTTGAAGTGTGTTATTATCCCTGCATCTGTTAAGATGCTGAAACGGAATCCGGAGCTAGTATTGGCGTCCATTGGGATTCTTCTGCAATCTACCAAACTTGACTTGAGCAAGTACACTATGGAAATTCTTTCAGTTGTCTTATCACAGGCTCGACATGCAGATGAAGCGAGAAGACTTGTTGCTTTGGCAATAATTAGGTGCTTAAGTCAAAAGTCTAGTAGTCCAGATGTTATAGAAGAAATGTATACTGCAGTCAAATTAGTCATTGGAGGTCTGTATATTAATTTTTCTTTATTTCAATGGAACTTTCATATACTGCATTTGGATGTTTAGATTGTTTCCATCCACAGTTAGCGGCTTAATATGACTAGGATTTCTTGTAACTCAAGATATGCTACTTAGCTCACAAACCTTGATGCCTGAGCAGGTTCAGAAGGGAGATTGACATTTCCTTACCAGAGAGTTGGAATGATGAATGCTTTGCAAGAAATATCAAATGCTCCTGAAGGAAAATATCTTGGTTCTTTGTCCCAAGCTATCTGTAGTTTTCTTTCATCATGTTACAAGGATGATGGCAAGTTTCTTCCTTATATTCCTTGGTCATCTTGCTGTTGGTCCTGTTTACAGCACTTCTCTCCTAGCCTTAATATAGGAATGGTTTTCTTTTGTGTATAATTACTGATCATTGTTGTTTCATGCTCTTCTCACCCCCCATCCAAACAGGAAATGAGGAGGTTAAGCTAGCATGTTTGTCTTCTTTAGCTTCTTGGGCAGCAAGATCTGCAGATGCAATACATCAAGATGTCATTTCATTTATTTCTTCTGGGCTTAAGGAGAAAGAAACACTAAGACGAGGTCATCTTCGTTGTTTACGAGTGATATCTCAAAATGCTGATGCAGTTTGCAAGGTTAGGAGACAATACACAGTTTGCAAATTTCAGTACTCCTGTTTAATGAATTTGAGCTGTTACTGTCTTACTTTTAAATTTCATATCTTATGCTTCAGATATCTTCCTTGCTGATGCCTCTCCTCCAATTGGTTAAAACTGGTTTTACAAAAGCAGTTCAGCGATTGGATGGTATTTATGCATTACTTTGTGTGTCAAAAATTGTTGCTGTTGACATTAAAGCAGGTGCAGTTTTGTCAGTGTAGTTCACAGACACACACAGTTGTTTGTTCTTTTTTAGTTTTTCAATTTTTGGCTCAGTTTAGATGAACTTATTTGAGTGATATTCATGATATAGTTTGACACGCTCCACCTTTTCCCCCTCCCCTCTGTAGATGAGGCTGTTACAAAGGAAAAGATTTGGTCTTTGATATCCCAGAATGAACCTTCTCTGGTGCCAGTTCCTCTAGTGAGTATCGTCTGAAGCTTTGTGTGTTTTGCATTTGTGGCAAAGTATCTCTGTTTTCTAACCTTTCTAAGTAGGTGTTTAGATATAACTACTAGAATGCCCTCACTTATATTGCTGAGTAGCTGGCGATAGAACTTTTAATGGCAAAAGATTTTTTGGTGCTTTTTCCCTTCTCGCATTGTGTCTTTCATATTTCTTTTATTGCTTCTTTATGATTTGTATACCTATACAATATATATACATATATATATATTTATCTCCAAGGAATGCTTTTTTTATATGATACGACATCATTGCCTAGTTCATGCAACTGAACTGAACGTAAAGTTTTACATGTAAAAAACTGTCTGAAATGTCATTTTGCATGACATCATTTAAACATGGTTTTAGGGGCCCGTAGAGGTGAAGCACGATGGCCGTAAGAGCTACGTTATATGTGTATATGCTTGCATGGCTGATTGTCTGGGTATATATGTGTCTCTCTTTAAAATGGGTTGGTGAAGTTGTGGAAAATTAGACTTTAGAGAATATGGTGGATTCTAAATCTTTACTTGTAATACCCTAACATGCTGTCACTTGATATGATACTAAGATTATTAACATGGTTGGAGTTCTTCTCACTTGAAGCATAGTGTATGTACTGATCTTTGACAGCATTTGTAAGCAGAATATGTACTGTGCTATAATGAAATACTGATTGTCTCATTGCTACTGTTGTACTGTGTCTTCTCGGTTTAAATTTTGTCTTTTCATGATTAATTTTGTGAATTAATTTTTTATTTTGTTAGATTGCAGAGTTTTCATGTGAAACGTGATAATACTTCTATGTAGAACTTCTATTGTTCTTCAGTGTTTTTCTTCTATTGAATGATTTAAATTCTGGAAACTGTTATTCAACATGAAACCGGTCATGGAATGAAGTAAAATAGGTGTCACTCAAATATATTGTGAAACATGATTTATGTGGTTCAATTCAAGCTAGACATTAACTATGACTCTTCTGATGCACCTTTGTTTCCTCTTTCATGTGATTTTTGATGTTTTCCTTTTTTGCAAATTCTTGTTCTCCTGAATTTTATTTTTGATTTATTTTTTTTAAGAAATCATGTCAAAGCTTGACACCATTTAGTGCTTGAAAAGTTTTAGCTATGTTTCAACTTAAATGCTATGTTATTTCCTTTTCATGCAGCACTCATATTGTTACATATTTATTTAATTTTTTGAAATTAAAGAACTAATGCTCAGATGCACATCTTTACTCCTTGCAGGCATCAAAACTCTCTTCTGATGACTGCATGGCCTGTCTGGACCTTTTCGAGGTGCTTCTGGTTGATCATCATCACAGGTTCATCTTTAAGTTCTAAAAAACTTTCTGAATGCTTATCCAAGGGTCATTTCTTTTGACATTTTAGACTTTCGGATACTGTTTAATGCAGAAATCATGTTTCTTCCTCTTTTTTTTTTTAACTGTACACTGCTTGCCCTTGAGTAGTATAGGAAGGGGTGTGGAATACTATGTGATTCAGTGATATACTCCTGAATTATATCAAATGTTATGCCTTCTGAGTATCTAAAACATGAAAAATGTCCATCTTTTTGCCTGTAGGATTCAGAATCAAATGGTATGATTTAGACTCAAAATTTGACCATGAAGTTAAGGTCTGAAGGATGGTGTATAATATGTTCCGCATTGTGTTTTTGTATTGATGTAATAATCTTCTGTAACCTTTTTAACCTCTTAGACAGGATAATCATTTATGTTGGTTTTCATATTCCAGACATGTTTTATGTCGTCTTTGGACTTGATGTCATTCCTTGTCTTCAAAAGTTCCTCCAGTCCAATTTTGTTCTCCATTTTTTCCTTGTTTCAGGAAGAATAAATAAGAATGCCTGTAATTTCAATTCAAATATATGTATATATACATATATATATATATAGGTTTTCTGTTATGTGTGATGGAGCATAGCGTGCCCGTGCGAGATGGAAAACCACGTTGTTTTACAAAAAAAAAAAAAAATCTTGCAGCAACCAGAATACCCAGGGGCAGCCAACACCGTGCCAAACACCCTGCCACCACCACCCACCAATTTGGTGCAAAAAAAAAAAAAAACATCCTTTAGCACAAGATCACCATCACACCACTACAACACAACCATTACGCCACCAAAACACAACCCCACTATTCATGTGCCTGGTTTTGGAAAAAAAAAAAGGGGAAAACAAATAAGGGGAAGTATGGCTGGGATCTGGATAGATTTGGAAAGATCCGGCACCAATGGAGAAAGGCAGAGGGAGTGCTGCACATTCGCTGGTCGAGAGCGCACCTTCGCCGGATGAGCGTGCAGAAGGAGAGAGAGAGATCGCCGGTCAAGCACCCAGAAGGGGAGAGAGAGAGAGAGAGAGCGTGGTGGTGGTGGCCTCTTGCCCCCAAAAACCTGTTTTTTTTTTTTGAAAAAAAAAAAACAGCCAAAATGATGTCGTTTTGGCGTGGTGCACAGCCAAGCCATGTGCGAGTTAGCACATAATAGAAATACTCTATATACATATGTGAAAATTTAAGTTGAGGCTTAATATTCTTTATCTGCTTAAAAATAAAAATTAGTTTTGTGTTTCCAAATTGCGGGTGCCTGATTAACAATTTCTTAGCATTTGGATGTTCACCTTGTTTGAGATCCAATATATCTTTCTTTATTATCTATGAACTCATTTGCTGATGGTATGCTGTCAATCATTTTTCTTCAATGTCTCTCATATATACTGTTCACTATGATGTTTGGCCCACTAAAAGAAAAAGAAAAAGAAAAGATATATGATACTTCATTTCATGGAGGGTTTTCCTTTTGCAGAGTGTTGGAGATCTTTTCTAGCAGTGCATTATTGCAGGTTTGTTTGCATGTGTTGACAGAACCAATCTAATAGTTAAAAAAGACATTTCGGCAATTTATTCGTTTATGTCCTGCAGTTTTTGCTTTTTACACTCTGCCATCCAAGCTGGGATATCCGCTGTGCAGCTTATGGATCAACTAAAAAGATTGTTGCTGCTGTGCCACAATTATCTGAGGCTATTTTGTTGGAGTTTTCCAATTATCTTTCTGTTGTTGGAGAAAAAGTGCTTCTTATGAAAATGAGGTAGTTCTGAGTTACAAATCTCTTACTCCCCGTTTTAACAATACATTTTTCTGTAGCTATTACTGGAAAAAGGTTATGATAGAAGCTGTGTAAAATGTTCTGGACCAAATTTAGTAACAAGTGTTCCTTCATGGAAGCAAGTGATAGACCTGGTGTCTTGCCCAGCCCCATTTCTAGCTTAAAATAGTTTGAGGAGTACCCTTGACTTATTGCCCCCATCCTTTGTACCTTTTCATTGAGGTGTTACTTTGGGGTGCCGGGGGGGCGGTGGAATCTGTGATGGAGTATAATCTACTTTTTGTTGATTAGTTGCATGTGAATTGGCTCAGCTGCTCCTATATGTGATTGTCTGGTGGAAATCATGATAGTTGATATGGTGTACTGCTTTGGGGCTTTATTGTTTATTGTACTTTCTCTTGGTAGTCTGCTTTGTATTTTTCTCTAATTTTTTTGTTGCCGATATTTTGTGCCTTTTCTTGAGGTGTTATTTTATATTTTGTGGAAGCACCACTTCATTTAAAAGATTAAGTTGATATAAAACTGTATAATGTATTTTTTCTTGATTAGTTGCATGTGACTTGGGTTCAACTTCTCCTATATGTGATTTCTCTTTTTGCAAGCATGATAGTTGACCTAGTTTTGGGGCGTTTTGATGTTTATTTTTACTTTCTCTGGTAGCCTGCTCATCCTTTTTTTACTCTAATTTTTTGTTACTTTTCATGATCTGTTATTTTGCATTGTTTTGTGAGTAGCGACACCGAGAATTTGTCTGATGCTCAAGTTCCCTTTCTCCCACCTGTTGAACTTTTGATCAAGGCCCTGGTTTCAGTGGCACCTTCTGTTTTAGTTGCTGTGCCGAGTGCATGCATGCAACTGCTCTGCTGCTCCCATCACCCATTCCTAGTCGGTAGATCAAAAAGAAATGCAGTGTGGAGGGTAATGTCTCTACCATTCTTTCATTTATCTGGTGTGGTAACTATAGAATAAGGGAGTTTTATGGTCATTTGACATACACTGACTACATATTTCAATAGGAGGACATGTCATCCAAACTCACACCTGTTTTGGAAATTCTCTCCATTCTGTGGTGGTGCATTTGCTGTTTATGTTTTTAGTAGAATAGATGAGGCATGAATCATAAATTGATAATCTTCTATGTAAATTCTTCCTTTGTCCAAAAATAATCATCCTAATTCGCATTTTTGCGTGTAAGAAATTGTAAACAACAGTGTATGTAATAAACAAACCAAACTCGAACATAAATTAATGTCTGAATAGTAAATGAATGAAGATAAACATGTTTGCAAGCACTTGTTTGTGTTCGAAAACAAATTAATATAAATATATATTTCTTAAGATTAGAGGGTTTTTTTTATTGAAAGTCACATGGAAACTTGTATATGCATTTAGATTATAATGCTATTGTTTAATCTTTTTATGTTGTTAAATTAACCTTTCAAACTATTTATTTTCCTTTTTCTCTCTTGCAAACAATCACACACACAAATATATGTAATGTTTGAAGAAGTTGATTACTTATGTTTATTCATCAATTTCATGAATGAAAATTTTATGTGCGTTTAACTTTAAATATTATAAGATCATTAACAAGCAAGAAACGAGTTTGAACAGTGTTTGAGCTAATTAATCATAAGTATCAAATTACAAACTAGTTTAAATTGAAGGATTTGAGTTTCATAGTAAATTAATCAAGAGAAATGAGTTCAAACATAAAGTTTAAACTCCAGTAGTAATAAATGAAATGTACTTGAATAATCTACCCAGTTTGCCTTGGTACATCTACAACTCTACCTGTGATATGCATAACAAGATTACTTAAGCTCCCTTTTAAATCTTAAGTGCCATTATGTTATACTTGGCTGTATATCATTACCCCAAACTATGGTATTAATGTTTTTAGCGTTGTGATATCAAATGTAGTGTTTCTTTTCTATGGACCTTTTTTCCATTGAAATTTTGTATACCAATTAAAGATTTGAAGTTCTTTTATCTTTATTAGTTGGCTATTTTTAGTTTCTTATACTTTTGATTTGTCTTTGATTGACCCAAAATCAAATTCAATTGTTGATGCCTTCTCCATTTTCACAGCGAGTGCAGAAATGTTTACGAATGCACGGCATTGATGCAGTTGGCCTTATCACTGCTAATGTAGTTGAATTGTGCAAGGTGAATATAATCCCCTGTTCTCTTTTTATTTTTTGGGGGTGGGGGTGATGGACCAGGGCTGTAAACGAAACGACCCGAGCTCGAATCTGTCAGGCTGGGGCTCGGCTCGTTTATATTTTTTAGGCTCGAGCTTAGGCTCGCCCGAGCTTTAAAATTCAAGCTTTAGCTTGGCTTGTTAAACATTTTGAAGGCTTGTTCTCGTTTAAGTGCAATTAAAAAAGCTTGATGTTTCGGCTCATTTGAGCTCGGTTTGAAATCCAAGCTTGGACTCGTTTTCGTGTTAATTTATTTTTCTTAAAACGTTAAGAAATAATATTATTTATTATATATAATAGATGAATAAATAAAATATAATATATAAAAATAAGAAATTATTTTATATAAAATAAATAAAAACAAAAAATTATATATTTAATGAATAAGTTATATTATATATAATATTATAAATAAAATATTTACTTATATTAAAAGCTTGTTGAGGCTTGCGAGCCTTATGAATCAAATACTTATGAGTTTGGTTTGGCTCATTTAATAAGCGAGTAGGCTCTACTCGAGCTCGATTAAAGCAAGCTGAATTCAAGCTTTTACCTAGTCGAGCCTGAACCGTTTGCTAATCATCTCGTCTCATTTACATATTCCTAGTGATGGTGTTAGAATTAAGCTTGTGGCCTTATTATAGTTAAGAAGGTGTGCATCATATGCAGATAAGCCAACTACTGAGGGACAAATTATTACCCTTTTTTTGGAAATGAAAATAATAAATGTGATTGCTTGACACAATGAAAAATCCATAAAGATAATGGTGAAATAGGGAAAAGTATAAAAGCATTTCATTGTCTTGGAAAGTGACAAGTATTTTTGGAAAAATGAAAAAAATTCAAAATTGTTACAAGTATTTGAGAATAGTGGTAGTACCTTATTATTACTCTTAACTAACTTTTGTCTAGTGATCTGCTTCTATTTCTGTTCAGAATTCCACTGCTTTTGATATCAATTAATTTGTTAACATGTATTTTCTTTCACCTATCAATTATTAAAGATCAATTTGAAGTGTTAGATTAATTTTCTGCTTTTGGAGGATCCTGTCTTTCACCTCTTATAAAAGTTGCAAAAACAAAATTTCCTGACTGCATGTTGTGAATATGTTAACTCTGCATTATTTACATTGGAGCGTGTTCTTATTTTCTACTTCTCTCTCTCTCTCTCTCTATCTCTTGTCAGGGCTTGATGGACTCCAGGGGATTGATGAGTCCTAACTGTCTTCAACAGGAAGCTGCATTGTATTCATTATCAACCTTGATGTCCATATTACCTGGAGATACCTATTCAGAGTTTGAAAAGGTTTATGTTTATAATGCTATTCATGTTAAGATGATTTTTGTTTGTTGGTATGTTTAACTTGTCTTCTTTGGCAGTACTTAAAGAATCTTGCAGACCGTGCTGCTCATGATACTCTCACACAGAAAGATATTCAGGTGAATGTAATTAAATAATTTCTACTCTTCTTCTGCAAATTAGTTTTCCCTCTCTCCGACGAAAGTTGTTCTCTCTTTATAACTGCTAGCTTTTTTAGTTTTTTTTCGATATATCCATGTATTTGTTGAAATATATTGAATCTTCTGCTGTACATGTGTTTGTGAGTCCTCATCTTCTTACTTGTACCCCATTCCCCTTTTTTCATCTATCTTATTGGGGAAGGAATTACCCTCTTTTACTGGACTATACTGTCCTTTAGTGAAAAATGTGTGTCCAGTTTATTTGGTTATCTTCCAAACATTGTATTGGTGGAAATACAATTTCCTACTCCTGTGACAACCTTTTTCTCAATAATTTCATTGATACACGCACATTTGCAAGAGCAAATCATATTGCAAACCATGTCCACAAGAGCACTCTCACTTTGTGATCTAATCTTTATTATATCACCTGTAACAGGATTTGAGGAAGTTTCTGCATAATTTCTGATGTTCATTTATGTTGTACTCTGGCAATCCGACTACAGTTTTTAGCAATTTAAACTGCAGCATTTAGAATTTTGTGCTCAACAGGATAAGTTCTCATTTGCAATTGAAGATAAGCCCTAACTAATTAACATATGTTTCCATTTTGGGGATTAAAGTAAATTTTGGAATATGCTATTATTGCTAAATTGTTGTATCTATCTCTTATCTTGTCAAGCTAATTTGAAAGTGAATTTTATCTTCCGCTCGAATTTGCTATCTTAATTTCCCTTGTTCTTGTTAGTTTTGGTAGGTGTAGAAAGTGTTTCCTTTTATCTTTTGACATAAACAATTGTAATTTAAACAATATTTTGTCTACCCCATTTAGATTCTTAAGCATATGTATCCTCCCCCAATCATGTAGCAATGTTGAGTACTATAAGGTGGTGCCTATCTTGATGACTAATGCTTTATTATTGTTGTGTAACTTGTGTTTAGCTGTGATAAATTCTATGTTAGTTTTCTATTTATCCCCTGGAAGTTGCTAAATATGGCAAGTTGTTTCAGATCTTCCATACACCTGATGGCATGCTTTCCACTGAGCAAGGAGTTTATGTGGCGGAGTCCATTACTTCTAAGAATGTAAAGCAAGCAAAAGGGCGTTTTCGAATGTATGATGAGCCGAACAGCTTTGTAAGTACATATTCTGTTCTCTTCTGTTTTAGCTCTATCATATTTCCTTAACTATATTCAGGATTGAAGGTACATTTCTTAAATATAGGATGAAGTAAACTCCAATCATTCAGCAAAGCGAGAGTCCACTAACAAAAGTCTTGTTACTGTCGGAAAAAAGGATAGTGGTAAAACAGTGAAGAAAGCTGGTATGCCCTATAATTTTTGCAACTTATTTATGTTTGATATTTCCTTCTGATGGGAGATGAAAAAATGTTTGAATTGTTTTTCCATGCACTTTTCTGATTTTTAGACAAGGGAAAGACTGCAAAGGAAGAGGCACGAGAATTGCAGCTAAACGAGGAGTCATCTGTACGCGAAAAGGTTTTGGTTATCCAAAGGAATCTCTCCTTAATGTTGAGAGCTATGGGGGAGATGGCCACTGCTAATCCTGTTTTCACACACAGTAAACTGCATTCTTTGGTTAGTTTTCCAGGGTTCCTTATAATCTTTAGATTAGTTTTCTTTGTCTAACATAACCATATTTTTATGCTGTGGAATACCTTTGATTTTGCCACTGTGGATTCTACAATGGTTAGGCTTCATGTCCACATACCTTTAAAAGATGTGATTAGTTACATCTCATCTTAGTTGTTTTGTAAGCCGTTACTATGACGTGATGAATGACTGCACCACTAGGAATAGAACTGGTCTTGTTTTCTTGACTGGTTTTTTAGTTCATGTTGAACTAACAGACTGTTTTTTTTTCCTCTGGAGGGGTTGGGGAACTTTGTATTGCCGTGTGTTGGTTGTGAAACTGATCCAGAGCATGAAGCACTAGATTGACGTGTACCTTTTCACCATTGAAGGGTAGAATGAGAAAGAACTAAATTCATGAATATTGAAGAGTTAGCCAGGCTGTTTTCAGTTTTTAGAAATGAGAAATAGAAAAATTTGTTTGGACAGAGCTTTTTACTTATTTCTTTCTTCAAAATTTTTTAAACAATTCAACCCAGAAAATTTGATAAATAGAAAAGAGATTGGAGCTCTTTTTTGATTCAAACTCTGTGATTTTTTTGAGTAATCGGACAAAAGTACCCATCGGGCTGGCTGCTTTCCCTATGCCACCTGCTGTGCAAAAGTATCTCCTAGTCTCCTTCTACAAAGGTGATGGCTGCCTGAAGTCACGAAACTTCATGCTGGCAATGGACCACCCGTAAAACCTGACTTGGACCTGGTTGCTGTGGCTGCCATGGGGAGATATAATGAGATCTGCTGATCTTGATATGGTCTGTAAGAATTGCAATCATTTGTTGAAATCACGTGCCTTACCATCTCTTCCCTCAAGTGAGCTTGCCCAGCTTCTAGTTCTTAAATTTTCTTCAACAGTTCCTCAGTTGGTGGTGTTGCAGTGGGATCTGCTATGTTGAAGTTGTTCTTGGAGTAGGAGTTTCCGTTTGAAACTCAATCTCAAATCAAACACTCCTTTCTTCTATCATCCCTTTACCTTTCTTGACTATAATTGTTGTAGTATATGGTTGTTAGTAGAAGTGGTTGAAGTGGGAAGTAGCTGTCAATGGCAGTGAGGGTTAGTGGAAAATTTGGGTTTCTAAAGAGTGAATGATAAGTTGCTAAATTTATGAATTTGGAGGATGTTTATAGTCTTTTTAATTTTTTCTGAAAAGTTGCCTCTTTAATGAATTCAAATGAACTTCTAATTTCTTATAGTTAAGAAAATGGACTCTCAAAAGTTCAGACAAGATAATTAGTCTTTTGAATCCTTGTCCAAATGCTAACATTCCAAAAATCTGAACTGCAGTTCTTTGGCAGGGAGAACTTTTTGCAGTTTACCACCTATAATCTTGTGATCTATTGTTTCCGAAGAAAACGAAAAAAGCTAGTTATGTCCATTTGTTTTGCTGCCATGTTGATGTCTGTCTGCAGCAACTTCATCTCTTCTAATTTTTATGTCAACTAGATACCAAGTCCTTCAATGTGATTCCAGGTTGATATTTTTAAACATTGAAAAGTATTTTGATGCTGTTCTATTGTTCACTTTATATATTCTATCCTGACTTTGGCAATTCTGAAGTTTAAATGAAAATGAGATGATACTTTATTTGTGACTTTGTTACAAGTGCAGTACCATGAATAAAAGTTGTAGAAATACAGCTAGAAACAAAAAGCACAGTCACATTGTATATATAGATTTTATTAGTGATTTTGTTGTGCTGCAGACGTTTTAAATTGGTGTTGAATATCTAATTCTGTTTTTTTTTTGTTAAATTTTATTTTATTAAGGGAGTTTTGGATTTTAATATGTTGAATATCTATTTTCAGGTCAATTTTGTTAGCCCTTTACTACAGTCACAAATAGTTGGTGATGTGGCCTATGAGACCATGGTGCGGCTTGCAAAGTGCACTGCTCCCCCTTTATGCAACTGGTCTCTTGAAATCTCAACTGCATTACGGATAATAGCTATGGAAGAGGTTAATGTTATCTGGGATTTAATTCCTTCTGATGTTGAAGGAGAGATCAATGGAAGACCTTCTTTGAGTTTATTTGAGCGAGTGATAAATGGATTGTCAATTTCCTGTAAATCTGGACCTCTTCCTGTAGATTCATTTACTTTTGTTTTCCCGGTAAACTCCTGTTCTTCACATTCTTATGTATTTTCAGAATTTCAAGTAGAGATGGACTTCCAATAAAAGATTGAAAAGGCATATGATGCATATGGAAAAGTGGTTCTCACAAACGTTGAGCTGTAATGTAATGGATCACCCAAAAGCTGTGTATTATGTAACGGTGCCTTCGCAATCTTATTTGTCCCTTGGCAATTAAGAATCCCCCAAATAACTGTTCCAGAGCCTTGGGCTTGCAAGTGGCATCAGCTGTTTAGTGGTATTTGTGTAAGATGCACGCCCTTTGGACCTAAATCTGATGATTTTGTTTTTGTCCATGCAGATAATGGAGAAGATCCTTTTAGCTCCCAAGAGGACAGGACTTCATGATGATGTTTTACGGATACTGTATTTACATATGGATTCCTTTTTACCCATCCCCAGGGTCCGAATGCTCTCAGTATGCACTCAGGACCTCTACCTGTTTGTTTCACTTGACCTTATTTATTTATTTGGTTCTTAATCTGAAAAGTACTTTCAGTTTTGTTGGGATGTGCTTTTTATATTTTGCATCTGTTGTTACTCATGCTATGCCTGCAGGTTTTATATCATGTTCTTGGTATTGTTCCTGCTTATCAAGCTTCAATTGGCCCAGCTTTAAATGAGTTATGTTTGGGTCTGCACCCAGATGAAGTGGCATCGGTATGTATGGTGGTTTATCATTAATTCTCTTTATCTGCTTCAGTAATTTCTCAAGTATTCTTGTTACATGCGTTCTGCAGGCTATGACTGGAATTTATGCTAAAGAAGTTCATGTGAGAATGGCTTGCTTAAATGCAGTAAAATGCATTCCTGCTGTCTCTAGCTGTTCCATCCCTCAAAATGTGGAGATTGCAACTAGCATCTGGCTTGCCTTGCATGATCCTGCAAAGGTGAAGCATTCTGTATCTTTCTTATTATTTCTTTAATCTCTCAGCTCATTACCTTGTCAAGCTCTAATTAATGTTGTATCTTTAACATTAAGTTATCTAGATTTCTCAGTGTTACGGGGTTTTTTCTATGAGGTTCCTACTATAGTTATTGGTCTTTGATTATTGGTTTGTGATGTGCTTTATTTCTATTCGTCTCTTGTGACCCTATTGCTTAAGAAAGTAGCTAAGTTTATTTGTAGTCAGAATTGTTTTAAGGCCTTCTTTGTTTGTTTTAAAAGAAAAATGCTGATATTTTTATCCGTAACTGAAGAATGATTTGTCTTGTTTCCAGTCCGTCGCACAAACTGCTGAGGATATTTGGGATAGTTATGGGTATGACTTTGGGACGGAGTATTCTGGACTTCTCAAAGCACTTTCCCATGTGCACGACAACGTTAGGGTAGCTGCTGCCGAAGCATTGGCTGCTGCTCTGGATGAGAACCCAGATACCATACAGGTAGGTCCCATATCCTTGTTTAAATGAGTCTAATAATTGGTCATTAGTAATTTCATGGGTTATGGGTTGTTGCAGGAGTGTCTGTCTACTTTATTTTCATCATACATCCATGATGTGAATTTAGGTGACAACAGCATTGATACTGGTTGGCTAGGCAGACAAGGGATTGCCTTGGCACTTTATTCTGCTGCCGATGTGCTTAGGACAAAAGATCTTCCTGTTGTTATGACATTCCTTATCTCAAGAGCACTGGTAATTGATGTTTACCCTTGCTGTAAAGCCATCTTTTTAACTTCCAGTAAGCTCATAGAAATTTTTGTGAAATTCAATTGAGTTCTAACTAATGATAGTTATTTAAGGTGCTGGATGCTTCCGATTGAAAGTTGTTTGGCAGACATCCTTTTCGTGGATGTTTTTCATTTGTTTCCTTGCTTTATATATATTTTCACATTCAATTATTTAAATCATTACAATCGCAGTTTGAAGCTTTAGTTATGCAAAACCAATTTGTTTTACGTAAATCAACAAGAAAAGTTTCTCACTCTGAAAATGCTAAAGTCAAAAGGTATTATATCCTGTCAACAATTTGTTCGGCTATTAAGTTAATTAGCTTAGTTAGTCGTTAAACTATTTTGATTCTTGATACTGATCCCGAAATTAATTTTTTAGCCTTTCCAGTCTAAAATCTATTTTTTGGGTGCAGTCAATTTGGTTCTGAATGGTAAATCCATTGTGGTTTCCAGCCAATGTTTGCTATGCTCATCTCCCATGACTGACCGACAAGCTTATTTGTGTCCAAAAATACTTCACTCTGAGATTTCCATTTCCCATTAAATTTTGATAGAAATCTGTTGAAAAAGAAAAGTTTAGTGCGGTCAGATGAGATTAAGCATGATGAACTTTGTTTTTAGACTAATACAAAATGGTTTCGTGACTAAATAGATTAAGACTAATAAGACAAATAAATACTCTTCAGGAGAAACATCTTGGAAAAAATAGTAGTTTGAGGACTATATAGGATTACTTTACTTCTCTTAATGTTCTTACCTCCGTTCAAACTGAATCTCCTTTTCGACTTCTATGGTTAAAATGTTAGGTGACTCTACTCAATATTGTGTGTCAATTTATTTAGTATTTTAATAACATAAAGATATTAATAAACCCTATATCGTGGTGTCATGGTTTACATTTTCTCGTTTAAAGTGTGACATTATTAATGTGCGAATGGCACTGAGGTTGTTCAATATAAGAAGTCGGTCACTGAGACACTCAATATTTGAATCTGATAGAAAACAGAGTCCCTAGCTCATTTTGGATAAATATTTTATTTGCCCATTTCCAAGATTTACCTCAATCAGTTTTCTATTGGTTTTTTGCTGATTACTGGCATGAATTAGTTAAATTGCTTTATGATGTGCCTTGTAATGTGGTGTTATATGCTTACGGAATGATGCATTTGTTACATTGTTGTTTTTACCTATCAGCAATTATTTCTTTTAAGCAGAATAATGGCTTATAGTGCTTTCACTTGTAGGCTGATTCCAATGCAGATGTTCGGGGAAGGATGATCAATGCTGGTATCATGATTATTGACAAGCATGGAAGAGATAATGTGTCATTGTTGTTTCCTATATTTGAGAACTACTTGAACAAGAAGGTCTGGAACATGTATTGAGCAAAGAATGCTGTATTAGTAAAAAGCTTTCAAACCCAATAAGCCTTCCCTCTTTATATCTGCACTTATTGGTCCTTGGTTTTAGTACTGGAAAAGAAGCTGACTCCAATGTAGTGATTTGCATGTGTAATGATGGTATAGGATTGTTTTATTTGTTCAGGCATCAGATGAGGAGAAGTATGATTTGGTCCGTGAAGGTGTGGTTATTTTTACTGGGGCTTTAGCAAAACATTTGGAAAAGGTGCCATCTTGTTTTCTTTACCATATGGTGGAATTAGTCTTGCTATAAGATTACAAGTCAAATTTTTTGCTTTCCAACCAGGATGATCCCAAGGTTCATGCTGTTGTCGAGAAGTTATTGGAAGTGTTAAACACCCCTTCCGAAGCCGTTCAGCGTGCAGTTTCAACCTGCCTTTCTCCACTAATGCAATCAAAGCAAGTATGTTCTACTTGTCTTTCTGCATGGTTGAAATGAGCTAATGCATTTGTTTTGTTTTAATATCATGTGATATATATGACAGTATTTTGGACAAGCTTTGAAAGGGAAACCTTCTTTTTGTAACTGAAAGAGAGAAAGATTATTTGGATAAGGATTATTGATTTGTGTTGGATTCTTGATGTGATTTTATTCGGGATCCTTGTGTTGGGTATTGTATTAACACATGGATAAGATATAGTTGGATGATAATAAACTGGACCCACATGAACTTGAATTTGAGAGGATTTATTGGTAAATAGAACTTGTAGGAGAGAATACAACGAGAAAAATTTGAGGGCTTGTCCAAATATGGTGATAATTATTTGATGAGTTTCACCATTACATGCTACTGACAAGTTTCATGCGTGACAGCCCTCTCTTAAATCCTCCATCTATTCTTGTGGCTACCCTTCAACCTAAATCGGCTACCTCCTGAAGGAGGTTTTCGATAAACCATTATCTAGTTTTTGCCTTACGGAGTTCTTTTTGTAGCACAAGGAATTTACATTTTTTAGTGGGAAAACAGTGGCGAAATGTTGAACCCTATCTGGAATATTGGAATGGTTTTTGGGAAGCTTGGGGATGTTCTTTGAATCAGGAATCTGTTATCAGAGCAATTACTTCTAAAGTCCTTTATTTCAATCGTTTATTTTTAGTCAAGTGACTGGAATTCTAGCTGCTAAATTTGTACTATTCTACTTTTCATCTGGAGTTATTTTTTCCCTTCTGGCAATCAATAGTTAGTTCGTCCTAATGATGGTTTAATTTTCCTTAAATGACTGCAAAATGTGCCTTTCACATTTTTATCTGTTCCTGTTTCTTATCGCTTTAGTTCTGTCTCTTGCTTCCTTCTTTGTTTCATGCAATAGGACGATGCACCAACACTTGTCTCTAGGCTTCTGGATCAGCTTGTGAAGAGTGATAAATATGGAGAACGCCGTGGAGCGGCATTTGGACTAGCTGGTTTGGTGAAGGGATTTGGAATCTCTTGTCTGAAGAAGTATGGAATTGTCAAAGTCCTTAGAGAAAGTCTCGCAGACAGGTATTGTGAAAAATTAGCTCCAAGGAAATCTTCATTTATAAAGATAACTTGGTTTATCAAGCTGTAGTTTTGCATGGATTCCTCAAAGGCCAAATAGATTATGGAATATGTGCATAATTATTTTCTCTATCAAGATTATTGTGGTAGGTAAAGGGATGTGGAATTTCTTTTCTCCTGAAGTCTTGCCCTTTGAAGGAGAGACCTATGTATTGCTGTTCCCCATGGGTGGACATGTGTTTAAGGCTTCAAGCAATGCTTATTGTCTTTCTCTACTGGAAATAAGAGGACTGGATCTCAATAAAAAAATATTACTGATTAGGCATACATCCAAAACTCTTTTCAAAAATGCTTTTTGTTGGCATATTCAGATTGTCATTGAACCCTTGCCAGAGGTCAAGCTCAGGCTTAATGAAATAGAGCAACAATTGACTGCCTGTTGAAATTTGTACTGCCAGTTATTATCTTTCTCTATAGTGCAAGTATTTACTTCTCTGAATGTCTAACTTTAAATTGCAGAAATTCTGCCAAAAGCCGAGAAGGAGCTTTGTTGGCATTTGAGTGCCTGTGTGACACGTTGGGAAGACTGTTTGAACCGTATGTATATGATATTGATGTTAAAGGGCAATAATTGTTGGGGTTTGGAATTTTTGTTATAGGAGAGTGATATTACTATGCTGATGTAAAACAGGTATGTGATTCAAATGTTACCACTACTTTTGGTTTCTTTCTCTGACCAAGTTGTGGCTGTTCGGGAAGCGGCTGAGTGCGCTGCTCGGGCAATGATGTCTCAATTGACTGCTCAAGGAGTGAAACTTGTCCTTCCATCCCTTCTAAAGGTTCCCATATACTTACCTTATTTGCCTTGTCAGCTTCCATAACCCAAAAGATCTCCAACTACTTGAGATTGCTATATAAATAAATAAATAATATTGCAGATAAATTATGAGACTATTTCTTGACCTGTATGTGCCAACTTGCTGTCATATTACTTCAGATGCCAGATATCCATTTTATCATATTACTTAAGAGTGGAAAATGAATTTTCAGCTTCCAGTCTTTGAGACTTTAGTTCCCTATTCTATGTGGCTTCTGCTATGAATGGAAATTTCTAGGGAATTGTGACCGCAATGGAACTTGTGCTTTGTTTTCATTTAGTGCCTTCTGCATGAAAGATACTTATTCTCTGTTGGAGTCAAATATGGGGCCATACATAGTCCAAAATTGTGATTCCCTTTTTGTAGTGCTTTAATCTGTTAAGGCTTTGTGCATGATTTTGCTGATATAGTTCTTTGTCAGTCTTCATCAACATAGTTTAGTTTATAAAAGCTGGTTCCTTAATATGTATGCATCAATTGAATTTTATTCTAGGGGCTTGAGGATAAAGCATGGAGGACAAAGCAAAGCAGTGTGCAACTTCTTGGTGCTATGGCTTATTGTGCTCCGCAGCAACTGTCTCAGTGCCTGCCAAAGATTGTTCCCAAGTTAACTGAGGTTTCTTTATCCCTGAACTTAGTTGGCTTTTTTATCATTTACTGATTTTATTAAATTCGTCTTAGAGAATATAGAGTACTTATCCATTTTCAAATGATTTCTTTTATCTTCTTATAGGTGCTAACAGATACCCATCCAAAAGTTCAGTCAGCTGGGCAGACAGCCCTTCAGCAGGTACTGGTTTGTAAAATTTGGGAAAAATATTGCTAAAGAATTGCTTGTATTTGTAGTTTTCCATAGTATGATCTTTTTGCTCTTCTATACCACTTAGGTTGGAAGCATCATAAAGAACCCTGTAAAATTTGGGAAAAATATTGCTGAAGAATTGCTTGTATTTGTGGTTTTCCATAGTATGATCTTTTTGCTCTTTTATACCACTTAGGTTGGAAGCGTCATAAAGAACCCTGAGATATCCTCACTTGTTCCAACCCTTCTCATGGGCCTCACAGATCCCAATGAATATACAAAATACTCGCTAGATATTCTACTCCAAGTAAGTATTGCTAGAATTGATCCTTTTTTCAGACTTTTCTTTACTTTTTTGTGGATCTATGCGGTATCTCTCCTATCTTAACTTCAGTCCTTTCTTATTTGCTGCAGACAACTTTTGTTAATTCAATTGATGCTCCCTCATTGGCATTACTAGTTCCTATTGTACATAGAGGCCTTAGAGAAAGGAGTGCTGAAACTAAAAAGAAGGCAGCACAAATTGTTGGGAATATGTGTTCATTAGTTACAGAACCAAAGGACATGATTCCGTATATTAGCTTGCTTCTTCCCGAAGTGAAAAAGGTAAAGGAAACTGGCAATAGATCTTTCCATATGATGAACTTTGGATGATGTATTCTCAAATTTCAAATAAAACAGGTTCTTGTGGATCCAATTCCAGAGGTGCGTACTGTTGCTGCAAGAGCTCTGGGATCTCTTATAAGGGGAATGGGAGAAGAGAACTTCCCAGACCTTGTTCCATGGTTGTTAGATACTTTGAAGTCTGATGGTAGTAATGTTGAGCGTTCCGGAGCTGCTCAAGGGCTGAGTGAGGTATGATTTACCATATGCCATAGATATGATTTGCTACATCTATTACTGATTAATAGAATGGATTGTCAATGGTTTTTGACAAGGAAAATTTTCAGAAGTTCTACTTTCCTTTACAGAGGGTATTTCCATTTTGTTTGTTTACTAGTGCAACCATGAGTTCTTCCTGTGATACATTAAGGAATTGGGTTGCCAATTGTTTTGCTTATCCAATTAAACATGCACGGAAATGTTCCCAACTATATTTGAACCACTTTAAATCTGATTCATTTAGGAATAAAATGCAAGAAATCTATTGTTCCATCTGTTGCATCTTACTTATTATGGGCTGCCTTCATTTATTCTTTATGCTTCCGGTAATCTATAGGTGACCAAACAATTGATACTACTTGGATTATCTTGCAGATATTCTGAATTAGCTTCCCATTTTATTTAATGAAGTTCGAGGATTATAAAATTGACATTTTCTTTTGATGTTCCCGATATTCGAAATATTTTATCAGCAATTCTAAACTTCCGTTCCTAGTTAACAGAGATTCAATTTTTTCGTGGAATTTCGTATGATAATATATAACTTCTACGTGATGTATAGTTTACCTGCTGTCGTATTTTTCTTAGAAAGCATGTCATGTAGTGTTGCACAACTGTTGATGGGTCAGAGATGCATTTTTAATTTGGTTTTATTCTATGTTGTACTTTGCTCCATTTGAGAGGTTACATTACTACTAATTCTTATTTACATCATTTGAGAGGTTACTTCAGGTGTTCTTTTGATTTGTAATGCTTTTTAGCCACAATCAAAGGTGCACCTATTGTAAATTAATTCTTAAACCTCGGTTCTAACTGTTTAATGATCAATGATTTCATACATCCATTTGAAATATTGTTTTGAGTGTGTTTCCTGCTTGGAGGTTTCTCTTTATGGAGGAAAACATTTTACCCCTAGCCTGTTCATAAATTTTTTATTATTGACCATGCTAAAATTGTTGTCTTCTTCTTTTTTTTAGGTGTTGGCTGCATTGGGAACAGAGTATTTTGAAAATATACTACCCGATATAATTCGTAATTGTTCACATCTGAAAGCATCAGTCCGTGATGGTTATTTGACACTTTTCAGAGTAAGTGCTACTTTTTGATGATTTTACTTGTTTTAGTATAAACATAACCTATTGTGGAGTTGATGTCTAATGGTTCCTTTTGCAGTATCTTCCACGCTCTTTAGGTGTTCAGTTCCAGGATTACTTGCAGCAGGTTCTGCCTGCCATCCTTGATGGTGCGTTGTTTCTGACCAAAATAAAGTTGTTATCTTTTGGCTTCCATTATAGTTAATATATGTTTATGCCATTTATTTTATTTGAAAGTATTGTAAATGTGGAATATCAGATGAGTGTTTTTGTCCAGGTCTTGCTGATGAGAACGAATCGGTGCGTGATGCGGCACTCAGTGCTGGGCATGTTCTGGTGGAACAATATGCCACAACGTATGTGACTTTATGGCTCTATTTGAGTTTATTATTAGGCACCTTGCTCTGCTTTCCCTCCAACCCCAAAAAAAGTACCTTTCTGATTTTATATTTTTAGATTTACCTTTACTGGGTTATTATATATGCATCTTGAAGCTTGATTGATCATTTCAATTCTCTGTTACGTTTCTGGAAGATCCATACATAGAACATTTTTTATTTCAATAAGCAAGATTTCATTTGTTGGTGTTTATATGTGATTTTACCTGTTTAATGTTTTAATGTCAAACACAATCTAAGCCCTATGTTCTTTAATCCTGTTGTTTCTGTTCCAGGTCTTTGCCTCTGCTTCTTCCTGCAGTGGAGGACGGCATTTTCAATGATAATTGGCGTATTAGGCAGAGTTCTGTTGAATTGTTGGGAGATCTCTTATTCAAGGTTCATATCCTTTTTGCGTTTGCTTCTTTTCAGGATATTGCTGTGTTGTTATCTGATTTATATTATACACATTTTCTGTTTCCTTTTTGTCTTCAAAATTCTTTCTAGGTGGCTGGAACTTCTGGAAAGGCACTTCTTGAGGGTGGCAGTGATGATGAAGGTGCTAGTACTGAAGCACATGGACGGGCTATAATTGAGGTACTTGGAAGGGAAAAGCGAAATGAGGTTCTTGCTGCTTTATACATGGTTCGAACTGATGTCAGCATCACAGTGCGCCAGGTGTGAAATTGTCAATATATTAGTGATCCTCTAAAATATTTTCTCCTTTTAGATAGTTAATATTTTGACATATGAATGCAATTATGCTCTCGTCAGGCTGCATTGCATGTGTGGAAGACAATAGTAGCAAATACTCCAAAAACTCTGAAGGAAATTATGCCAGTTCTAATGAACACTCTAATTAGTTCTCTTGCTTCATCATCATCTGAAAGGCGCCAGGTTTGCTATTCATCTCAAACAGATTTCCTTGGATCCATTGACATTAAGATGACTCATGGACTCATTAAGGAAAATATGCTGTAAATTATGATTATCAGGTTGCTGGGCGAGCATTGGGTGAGCTTGTTAGGAAGCTTGGGGAAAGAGTACTGCCTCTTATTATACCTATTTTATCTCAGGGATTAAATGACCCTGAACCTAGTAGAAGACAAGTAAGCTCGTATTCTTTTACATGCTTCTCCGCATTGTGTGTGTTTTTTTTTCCCCTATAATTCTTTCTTGTCTTTTTCATAAATTACTGCCTCTTATTTTGGCATTTTTGATGATGGAAGACACAGTATTTTTGACGGCTTTCATTTACATTACTTGTTCTTTTCATAAATTCATAAGTTATAAATAAAATTTGTCACTACAATCATATTCAGTCAAATTGCCTGCTTCACTGCAGGGTGTCTGCATTGGCCTAAGTGAAGTGATGGGCAGTGCAGGTAAAAGTCAGTTATTGAGTTTCATGGGTGAACTTATTCCTACCATCAGGACAGCCCTCTGCGATAGGTACTTTGTGATCTCCTGACAGTTATATTGATGTTCATGTTAATAATTTTGTATTTTGTTATTTATCATCTTATGATGATCTCTTTATTTGCTTAACAGTATGCCTGAGGTTCGTGAGTCCGCTGGTCAAGCATTCAGTACTCTGTATAAGGTACTTCTTCGTGTCAATTGGTGCTTTGCAATCCTACTTGTAGTATTCTACTCTTGGCTTTGAAGATTCATGATATATACATCATGCAGAGTGCTGGCATGCAAGCAATTGATGAGATTGTCCCCACACTACTGCATGCCTTGGAGGATGATAAAACCTCTGATACTGCCCTTGATGGCCTGAAACAAATTCTGAGGTTTTCTGTCTATCTTTTATATAATTGCGGGTTTGCTTGGTTACAACTTGAGCTTTCTGAGTATCTCTTGCCATTTGCAGTGTTAGAACCACAGCTGTTTTGCCCCATATCCTACCTAAGCTTGTCCATCTTCCGCTTACGTATGTACACATTTTCCCTCCTGCTTCTGGTTTCTGGTATTGAATATAATGCTTATCAATAATCCAAACTGTTCAAATGCCCTCAGGGCCTTCAATGCACATGCTCTAGGAGCTTTTGCTGAGGTTGCAGGGCCTGGTCTTGGCTCTCACCTAAGTACCATCCTTCCTGCGCTATTAGCTGCCATGGGTGATCCTGATGAGGTATCCCATCTACTACATATATTTGACCTTGTATTTGCTGTATTTATACATGCACACACATATATCTGTACATATATTTATCGTGGTTCAACTGAAGAATGTTAATGGTTAGACTTCATTAATATCGAGAACATTTTGCTGGTATAGGAAGTTCAAAATTTGGCGAAGAAAGCTGCTGAAACTGTTGTCTTGGTTATTGATGAAGAAGGCATAGAAGCTTTGATATTGGAGCTTCTGAGGGCAGTTGGGGACAGTCAGGCATGGTTCTGGTTAATTAGCTACACCTGTTTCCAACTTACCTCGTGAACTCCTCTGTTATTGTAACATTTCTTGGTTCTTACGTTTTCAGGCATCAATTAGACAAAGTGCATCATATCTTATTGGATACTTATTCAAAAATAGTAAATTGTACCTGGAAGATGAAGCTCCAAACATGATATCCACCCTTATCATTTTGCTTAGTGACACAGATTCCCAAACAGTTCCGGTAGAGCTCTTTTGAACACTTTTTCTAAAATAATAAACTTGAGTTAATATGTTATCTGACCACAAATTGGATAGGCCGCTTGGGAAGCTTTGTCAAGAGTTATAAGTTCCATTCCAAAAGAAGTTCTCCCTTCACACATTAAGTTAGTTCGTGATGCTGTGTCTACCTCAAGGGATAAAGAACGTAGAAAGAAGAAGGTATGCAAATTCATTTTTGTTTAGAATACCACATACGGGTTGTATTAAAGTATATCTCTTGTTATGAGCTTTCTTTCAAGCTAAAATTCCTATTTCTTAACCTTTATTATCTTGAAATGCAGGGGGGCACAGTTCTTATACCTGGACTTTGTCTTCCAAAAGCACTTCAGCCATTGCTTCCTGTTTTTCTGCAGGTACTTTTATGCATGCTAAGCAACTCATAATTTGACTATTTCTTTCAGTCAAATGATGTGTTGAAATACTTCATAGTCTTTTGAGACTGTTTTAAGAAATTGTTGGTGCGTATAACATAATATTTGTAATTGAATCCTTCAGGATTTTGTGGAATAAGAATGAGTGCAAGGAAAATCTACTAGATATGAAGCCTTGTTTAAGTCTTAGTTTTCACTTGTTTGTGAAAAGAAATAATATCTAAACAAGAAGTTAAAAATCCTTCTCTTGACTTTTCTTTTCTTTTTTTTTTTCCTCTCAAGGGGTTAATGCCTTTTTCTGAACTAAAATATTTTGTGTAATAATATCTACAGGGCCTAATAAGTGGATCAGCTGAGCTGAGAGAGCAAGCAGCATTAGGTCTTGGGGAGTTAATTGAAGTTACAAGTGAACAAGCTCTGAGGGAGTTTGTAATCCCAATCACAGGGTATGATCCCTGAATCGACAAATGATATAATTTTGTTACCATTTTACAAGTGAACAGTACAGATAGAAGCCATTCACTTCCACTCTGGAGTTAGTTTTGTCCATTTGTCCCTTGTTTTTGGAATTAATTTTGTTACATAGTTTACACGTGACCCTGTGTGCAAGGCTGAGCTAATCTGCAACTTTTACCTCACATCATCTGCATTGTACTTGCTATAGTTTTCCCTTATAAGTCAAGGGAGTCATAACCATTTGAGTTCATTGTATCAGGAGACTCTTTATCTCAAGTTCATTCAATCACTTACCCACACCTATTAACCAACTTGATTAACAGTATGAAATTGCACTTTTAATTATTGCTGCCAGTTGTGTCTGTAGAAAAACAGAGAGCAATTTCTAATTTGTAGTTTCTTCTGTAGCATCTCATATATGATTAGATTTTGTCTGCATTTGCGTGTATATCTGCATTGTGGCTCCTCTCCCTCCCTCCCCCCTCCCATAATAATTTATCCCAACTGATCTCAGTTTTCACTTCTTATTGTAGGCCTCTGATTCGTATTCTAGGCGATCGATTCCCTTGGCAAGTTAAGAGTGCAATTCTTTCCACTCTGAGCATCATTATACGGAAAGGTGGGATGGCTTTAAAACCTTTCCTCCCTCAGCTACAAACGACTTTTATCAAGTGTTTGCAGGACAATACCAGGTTAGCTCATAAATTTTCATTTATTGTAAGATTTATTTGCAAGTAAAGATGTGATACTGCAAGTTGATCGATATTTGTATTATGCATAACCTTCTTCATGCTTAATTGGTTACCTGAGTTTTAAGTACTTATGTGTATCCCTTTATGTGCTGCCTTTTATGACGTTAAATTTAGGACTGTACGTTCAAGTGCTGCCCTTGCTCTGGGAAAGCTCAGTGCCCTCAGTACTAGGGTTGACCCTTTAGTTGGTGATCTGTTATCCGGTTTGGAGGTACTTATAACTTTGTCATTTTACTGATCCTATGTATTTATGTTATATGGTGAAAGTTAAGCTGACTTATGACTGATTAGAAACCAGATGTTGGAGTCCGTGACGCAATTTTGACGGCAATAAGAGGTGTTGTCAAGCATGCTGGCAAGAGTTTGGGTTCTGCAGTCAGAACACACATATATGCGCTTCTAAAGGATTTTATCTACAGTGAGGATGATCAACTCCGTATTTCTTCTTCTAGTGTATTTGGCATAATTTCTCTGGTTAGTATCAGATCTTCTTCATTCTTGTCCAATTCATTATGTGAACTTCATGCTTCAGTCACTTTAAGGCTTTTATATCTACTGCTTGCCCAAATGCATATATTTCCAAACAATTTCTCCTGGTTTTGATTGTAAATTTGTGTTTCATACTCTACATTTTGTGGCTGAATAAATAAATCTTGCAGTACTTGGAAGATTTTCAAATATCTGAAGTACTCAAGGAACTCCCTGGTTCGGCTTCATCTACAAATTGGGCTGCAAGACATGGAGCCGTGCTCACTATCTCTGCCATCCTTAGGCATAATTCTGCCGTGATTTGTGCCTCTCCTTTTTTCCCGACAGTTGTAAATTGTCTCAAAAGCAACTTGAAAGATGAGAAGGTATTTATCCTCTTCTTGGACTTTTGACTTAGAAATTTCTCTTGAGCTGTTGCTAGTGGACTTACTAACATTAATAACCCACATGCTAATGTAATATCTTATTCTTGACTGCTTTCATTAGAGAAAGCAGGGGGGGAAAAAGAATTGCACCTATTTTCTGTTTTTAAATTGTGTGGCTGCCATGAGGTCTGTAAATCCTGAATGTAAAATAACCATGTCAGAATTTGAAATAAGAAGTACATGGGGTCAACTTGAAATTTTCAACTACAGGATTATTGTTGTATTATTATTGCCTTCACCTAATTACACACGCCTGCATAATCTCGATCAACTCTTACGACTCTGCTTGTCTATAGTTTCCTGTTCGTGAATCATCTATAAGAGCACTTGGAAGGCTTCTGCTTCATCAAGTTCAGAGTGATCCTTTTAATAGCTCTGCACATTCAGAAACTCTAGCCTCTATTGTATCAGCAATGCAAGATGACTCTAGTGAAGCCAGAAGACGGGCCTTATCTTCCCTGAAAGCAGTTGCTAAAGTGTGTGGCTGCCTATTTAGTTTTCTACTCAAGAGAATATTTTTCTATTTCTAAAATATCAAACTATCAAATATGTTGGCAGGTAAATCCTTCTGCCATCACAATTCATGCTTCAATTTTTGGTCCTGCGCTGGCTGAATGTGTGAAGGATGGAAATACTCCGGTGAGACTGACTGCAGAGCGATGTGCTTTACATGCCTTCCAATTAACAAAGGGTATCCCTCTTTTTTCCTCAGATAATCTTGTTGCACGTCTCTGGCATTGGTTGGTTCATCATGTGGCCCGCTCTTCCACATTTTCCAAAGTAACTAACATCCATGCTCTTTTCCAGGGGCAGAAAATGTTCAAGCTGCACAGAAATATATTACCGGCTTAGATGCTAGACGCATATCAAAGCTTCCTGAGCTCAGGTAACTAACTTGAAGATTTAGGGAATTTGGCTGGTGAAAGTTAGATTTCTAACTGTGGTGCAGTTCTGTAAGTGCATTGGCATATTCACTATCTTTTGGTTAAAGCAGTGCATCACACTGTACAATTTGCTTTGGAACATTCTTTTTTATGCTAACTTGCTTTGTTATTTTATATTTAACTTTCTTCTCTCTTTTTCTTCCCCTTTCTTTTCTTTCTTCTTGGCCATATAGTTGTTAATAAGTTCCCTTATAGACTAAGAACTGGAAAGAATTGAGGTGGTCAAATTCTAGCCTTTATTGGGAAATCCCAGCTATTTGGGGCAGCAGAGAATCCGAACAGAGGAACAGCTTCCTCAATTGGGCACGTATTCAGACCTTATAACCATACTTTGAAAGCGTTTTCTGTATCCACTTCAAATAAGTCATGATAGGTTAATTCATGGGAGAGCTTCTTGTTGAACTCAGTTTAAGTTTCTAGCAGATGGTAGGTAACATTTTAAGTGGAACTATGGTAATCACAAAAATGATTACTTTTTGGATGTCATCTATAAGTATTGTTGAGTCGTGTGTTTATGACCAAAAGTTTAAGGACCTTACTGAAGAGGAAGATGGCAAATTAAAGTGAGACACTTGAGATTTCTTATTTGTTTTTTTTTTTTTTTTTTTTTTTTTTTTTTTTTTTTTTTAATGTGAAGTTCTTAGCTCCATCAAAAGAGTTGTTGCTTCTTCAGTGTGTCCAATGAGAGTTGTGGTATGCTCTGGCAGGTCTGTTTGCCCAATGGTGGGTAACAATTATCTTATGATTAGTTATTAGAATCAAAAGTCAATTTATGCAAGTACACTTTGTCTTGCTGCTAGTTAACTGAAATTATTTCTGAGATTGGCCAAAGAGGAGTTCTTGTAGAACTAGTTTCTTGGGTCCTTCTCTCTTTTCTGAAGAGCAAATATTCACCGATACGTTTCTTATGATAAAAGATGTAAGGTTGCTGGACCTCATACCCCTTTCTATTAGTTTCTCTTTTGTGTGTGACCTCTCCTATGTTGAGTTCACTCGTGTATTATTATTCTGCTGTTTGATTATATGTTTCCTTGTGTCTGTCAATTTCCCACCCCTTGCTCCAACCAAGACCGGGAAGTGATAAAATACAGCCCGGGGGTTTTGTAATACCTCCAATGACTTTTCTTGTTTTGATAATGCAGTGATGACAGTGACAAAAGTGAGGATGATAATAATGCCAGCAGTTTATAAATTGTTCCTGGAAGCCCGTCAACCAAAATTCACAAGGACAACCAGACACAACAGCAAGAGTCTAATTTTTGTAGTTAAAGGAAAGTGTATAGACGTTTGTAAACATCCAGAAAGATGTGGATTTTAGCTGTGGGGCGCCAAGGCTGATAATTAAATTTTTGTATCCGGTGAATGTTGAACATTATCATTATAGAGGACAAAATTAACTTTCACCGGAAGAGTCCCTCCCTCCCTATCCACACTCAACTTCAACAGTTGTGATAGGTCCGCCGGTCTGGTCTTCCTAGATTGATGTATTGAAAGTTGTATTATGTTGTCTGGAATTTGTAAAATTTGAAAACGTTAGTCTAAAAGGTCGTCTTTTTTTTTTGATGCAATTCTTTACTATCTGTTTGCGGCACTCTTTTCCTAACTTGTATCTTTCTTCGTCTTCTAGGAAAAGAAATGTTTGAGGTTATTTCACTTCAATGCTTCTATGAATAAAAACGAAGCAATATTTTGAAAACTATAAATATTTTTAACTCATTGCTTTTGTTTGTTTATTTATTTATTTTATGTGTGGAGGTGTGAACTTATAGATTCGTGGAATTGCATTTGTGACACAGATTTATGTGATGGGCACGGATCTCTTGTTATACACAATTTCTTTTTTTTGTTATATGAGTAGAAATTTAACACCTATTTTTAAAAGATAAGGATATTTTAGGATTTAATTTATTTTTTTAAGTTTTAATATTAAAATATTTGGAAAGATAATGATTAAAGATTATGGATAAGATTTTTATTAATATTTTATTAATGTAATAGGGAATGAAGTAGTACATTTTTTTCCATTTTTCTTTTTTTTTGTAAATTAAAAATTTGTTCTGTATTAATTTGTCTCAACTAATGTGATGAGATTTCTAGAGAATATAAGATATTTGTTGATTTCATAATTCAAATTTATGGGAGGTTATAATTGAGTAAGTTTTTATAGAAGATGAAATTTATTTAATATACATTGAAAAAAGAAAATCATGTTGCACTCATGAAAGACTAGTCATTTGGGAGAACTAATTAGCACTGAATTACTATAACCGTTGTTTAACACTGAAATAGTAACAATTACATTGTTTCCTTAGAATGCCTCCTATTTCACGTTATCTTCCGCATCACAAGGAAAGAACCCATCGTCAAATTGCAGGTTTGGAGAGTAAATAATACTACTGTAGTACATTGGTTTAGTCGTTTTGAATGAGCAAAAGATAACGAGGAAATCGAGATTTCCAGAATAGAAGCTTAATGATTTTTTATTTTCTGCTTAGATGTTTCTCTCATATATATATATATATATATTAATGGTTTCTGTTTCTTGATTTCTGGAAAAAATTAAATGAATTCAACTGAGATGTGGACACATGGAGATGAGGGCTTACTACCTTAGATCAAGGGATAGCTTATGACTATCACCCTGTGCTTAGAAATGCCAAAAGAATAGAACCCTCCCCACAAATTACATTGAAATCTCAAAACACACACTATGAATAATTACAAATAGTGTTATATATTATCTTGAATGGAAAACAGTGTCAATTTTTTATTGTTTTCCTCTTTCTATATATACCATTAGTAGCTACTTTATGAAATTAACAAAGTACTATCTCATTATTTTTTTACCCGATCAATTGTCATCCACCTCGATTAAGATTAAAGTATGCAATAAGATCGAATCGAATCCATAACATGAAGTATGCAAGTTATATTTTTGAACTACTTGATCACACATTTGAATGCTCAATATTTCTTTATTATAAACTATGGTGATAAGAAAAAAACATTAATTTGTTCAATTTATCAGGATTTTTGTTTTTTTTTTAAAAAAAAAACATGTAAAATAATCTTTCGCTATCAAAATTGAATCTTTGGATTGAACCATTAATGGTTTAAATCAAGAGAGAATTGAAGTATTGATTCATGGGATATAGTATATATATAAAATTATAATACTACTACCTACTTTCTTCAAGTTTTGAGCATGACATGTGCCATTAATTTTCATTTTCAAACCTAATTTCTTGGTCAAACCTTTAGCAGTTCTGCTGTCATAATGCAAGCAAAGGAAAATTTAAAAAGAAAATCAAACAAAAATTTATAGCAGCCAAAGATTCCGGTCATAAATCCCATAACAGAGAAGAAAATTTTTTTAAAAAAAACTTTATTTATCTCACAATATAAAGGAGAGACGAAGGTGTTATATAGATTAGATTAAATTGCATACAATATTTTCCAACATCTATAAATGAAGAATTACCCTAATTATAATAAAACTTCAATTTCTTTCAAAATAAATATATTTCTTGGCCCCTTGTCAAATTCTCAGATATGGAAAAAAGTTAATACACCTCTATCTACTCCTTGGGTTAGTGGACCAGCCTTAATCATAACAGCATTCTTTCCTCATCTTTAATTTTGGAATAAATGATTAGAGGCAGTGGACATTTCTTTTTCATAATTGGTTGTATTATTATTATTCATACAAACATACATATATATATATATATATATATATATATATTTATTTATTTAGATTTGTCTATATATTTGTAACTTAAAGATATAGCGGCATATCTTTGGCTCAATCCCATACGTAAATTTGGGGTAAAGAAAAGCCGAAGAGTTATAAAACTACATCACCAAAATCAGGTCCTTATGGGGACCCCTCCAAGAATTTGTTTAGTTTCTACCAACGGCAACCGCAAGGAAGTAAGGGTAAAGATTTCCCAAGCTGATTTTTTTTTGTTCATTCTTCTTCTAAAAATTAAAAACAATATCATAGTAAAACATCTATTTCTTAACAAAACTAGTGAAAATGCATCTTACAAATATGTGTATCAAATATTAATAACACTTATATATAACTTCTTTTTTTTTAATTACAAATAACTCAAACTTGCACACACACATTAATTAGTTCTTTTTAAAATTGGACCCAAGAACGTAGCTCGATCTTTTAGGTGATATGTAAAATTTAAATTATTTTTATATATTTACATTTTTTTTAAAAAAATTTGCTTAAATATTAATAAGAAATTGAAATGAGTTAAATCCAGGCTATTTTTTAAAAAATTTGTCTAAAATAAAAATAATATATTTAATTTTGAATGGAGAGGATAATATTTTTCATTGTGAAATTTATTTTATAACTATATTTTAAAAAAAAAAATTGCAAAAACAGAAAGGTTTTTTTTTTTTCTCTTTGGGGACAAATGAAGAGGGACTTTTGGGCCGAGAGGTTTTGGGCCAAGTTGCTGACAGAAGCGTACAAATATGAATGACACAGTAAAAGTGCATGGAAGTATTTATATGTACTATATAGGATAGACGAAGGGGGGGAAAAGAAAAAAGGAAGTGATGATATACAAAAACATAGATATATGTTGATCTTAACATTAGACCATTGTGAGGGAAGGAAACAAGAAAACTAAGGAAGAAAGCAAAAACCAAAGGGCCAAAGAAATACTGAAAGGAAAGGGAAAAGGAAGGTGTGGTGTTTGGAGGAATATTAATGGCGAAGATTGTGTGGTGGCAGAGACAGATGCACATACAATCAAGTGGGGGGGGTGCAATAAAAGAAGGGTAGGTTTTCTGTGTTTATAATCCTTTCCTTTCAATTCTCTCTCTTCTTCTGTTTCTCTCTCTCTCTCCTTCTCTTAGTTTTATGGTGCAACTCCTCCATTACTGCACCAGCTAGTGTCCAGTCTCCATTAAAACAAATTTTAACACCGTTCGATCGATTTCTAATATATATAAATATATATATAAAAGATAAATTATTACTTCTATCCTTATGAGAAGCAGCAACGGCAGCAGTTTCTTCAGACAATGATGATGATGATTCTGTGGAGTGTTGGGTTCTGATCCATCAGCTTAATTGTTTTCACCAAACCTTTCAATCTCATCAGTTTCCGGGGAGTGGGCGGGCGCTGTTTCACAATTAATTGTATTTTTAGGAGAGGTCATTTTCAAAGCTTCTTCTTTTTTCTTTTTTCTTTTTTGAAGAGGTGGTATTATAGTATTTGAATATATACTGGGCTTGCCTTTGTTTTCTTTTTCAGTAATGGTGGTTTTTTCTATAGTTTCACTTCCTTAATTTCTCTCTGGAATTTGCACTGAATGAAATGGGCACTACTTTTCTAATTACAAGGAAGAAGAAAGAGTACTACTATTACTTTTCATCATCGTCATCACCATCTCTTCTTCTACTTCTTCTTCCGCCACTGCTATTCTTTCTGGTTATTTTCCCCCACAAATCTCATGCTTCTCCTTCTCCGTCCTCTTCTTCAACCTTAAACACCACACAATATTATAGGCAAGTCAGTAGCTTGAGACTTGGTAGAATTGAAAGACATTTGAAGAAGATCAACAAGCCTGCCGTCTTCACCATAAAGGTATATATATATGTATGCATATTTCAAGAATCAAGAACTTAAACTTTTTTCAAGAAATTTGTGGGATTATTAATAATTAATAAATGATGTTGTGTGCATTTGCATTGGCATTTTCTTTTTCTTTTTTTTTTTTTTTTTTTTTTACTTTTGCAGAGCCCAGATGGAGACATTATAGATTGCGTTCACAGAAAAAAGCAGCCAGCTTTAGATCATCCTCTGCTAAAGAATCACAAGATCCAGGTACACCTACATGCATATGATACATACCCTTCAACAAAAGTTCCACAGAGTACACCACCCTACATATTGACAAACAAATACTAGTACTTACTAGCTTTTCTCTTTTTTTCTTTTTTCTTTTGAGAAAACGTAACGCAACATGAACTTGCGTGTGTGCTCTTCTCTTCTCATTCTAATTTAATAAGTACTACTAGTGGTAACTACCAACCACCTCCCCTTTTGGCTTTCTCATCTCTCTTCATCATACAAAATTCATTGCACCCATCTAAGAGTAATTAATTGAAAAATTGGGATTAAATGATGAAAATTAGTTACTCCATAAGCAATAATAATTGATTAATTCAACCCCTCTCATTAATTATAATGTTTCTTTTTTTTTTTTGGGTACTGTTCAGAGAACCCCACCGGAGATGCCGAAGGCGAAACTGGTACGAACAGATACGGCAAAAGAAAGAGCCAATACAAGTCATGAGAATGATTGGCAGAATTGGCATAAAAATGGAGTGAGATGTCCAAAGGGAACGGTTCCAATTAGACGTAGCGCGGTGCATGACGTGTTGAGAGCCAAATCGTTGTATCATTTTGGCAAGAAGCAGCCCAGATCCCTACTCTTTGCTCGACGCTCCGACGCGCCTGACGTTGTTAGTGGCAACGGGCATGAGGTATGTTGTGGTACTAGCCAGCTCTCCCGACGGTGGCCGTCGCCGTTAGTTTGTTCTTAATACCCTCCTCCTTCCTTACAAAATTTTCAAAATAATTAGTTATTCAAGAAGATTGATTAGTACCAGGAAGGAAGTTTTGGTAGATTTATTGCATGTTTTACCGAAAAGGGAAAACAAAAGTGGACGCATAAATAAAAACTGATTCGTTCATTTAATACTCCTACTAATTTTTACTTACTACTAGTAATAATTAGCAGCATTTAAAAGCCATTGTAATTTAATTTCACAAGAGAAAATTTTATTTTTTTCGAAGAATAATAAATTAAATATTTTTCTTTTAACTGTGCGAAGCATGCAATAGCATACACGGGAACATCGGAAGAGGTGTACGGAGCGAAGGCGACGATTAACGTGTGGGACCCATCGGTAGAAGTGGTCAACGAGTTCAGTTTATCTCAGATTTGGGTTCTTTCCGGATCCTTCGACGGCTCTGATCTCAACAGCATTGAAGCCGGCTGGCAGGTACTCCTTCCATTTACGATTAAGCAAATCTTTTTCCCCAAAAGAGAAAAAAAAAAAAAAACCTCTTTAAAAATAAAAAATATTTGGACTTGGATTTCTGAAGCTATGATCCTTCTACTAGTCAGGTTAGTCCGGAGCTGTATGGTGACACAAGGCCTCGATTGTTCACATATTGGACGGTCAGATCTCTCTCTTTTAAGTACCATTTAATTAAATATTTTAGTGGATCTTGAGGGTTTTATTAAAAAATAATGTGACTACGATTTCCTCCTTGAATTTGTTCGTTGACTTTCTTGGGTTTCATGTGGTCAAACTGAAACACATATATTAAAAACAGGGAATCATTACTTCAAACTCTACCTTTAAAAAAAAAAAAGGTTCTCATATATTTATTTTTCTCAATAAATATAGCTCTTTTTTTTTTTTTACTTTGAAATAATTAAAGCCAAAAAAGATTCTTTTTCATTCTTCGGGAGGAATCCAATTAGTATTTTATTCATCCAGGGCCCGTTTACAAACCTAAAACTGAACTATAGTTTAATAGTAATTAATCAAATGAGATGTAATATACATTGCTAATAGGATGCGATGCCGTGCCTTACGGGTTCTTCCTCATTTCTTTTACATTCCCAATCCTTAGGTACACCTTACGCTCGACCCGTGTATATGGCTGCCTTTGACTGAAAGAATTGATCAGAAAAATTCATTTCTAAACCATATAAATATGAAAATGTGAATGTGAATCTAAAAATTTAATAAAGTTTCGAGGAAGATTAACAATTCACCAAGGAATATAATATGCCGAATTCTCATTAATAATGGGATAAGATTGTTTGGTCTCATAAATATATATATATATGCATGGTGGTCCATAAAATGGAAAATGATGGGTTCATTTATGGGCCTTTTCTTTTTTTTTTCTTTTATTCTTTCTATTAATGTGAGTTACCAAAGAACCTGAGGAATCTCTTGGAAATCTGCAAAGAGCAAGGATCTTCAAATTTTTCTCCCATCTTCAATATGTCAAATATTGACGGTACTTCATTTTCATATTAATGCCACCGATTTCAATGCCTCAATAAATATGGTGCACCGATTAATCTTGCACATTCAATAAGTGCATAGGTTTAACATTGATCGTGGTTCCTTGATTCATGATGGATCGGTTTGGTACGTCATTTTAAGACATGTAGTAAATTAGTACCAGTAATTTAATTGTTTAATGATTTTATACCTTACCTGATAAAGAAATTAAGTCCAAAACCACTGAATTAATTACTTGTGTGTATGATTATTGATTATTTGCAGAGTGATGCATATCAAGCAACAGGATGCTACAATCTTCTATGCTCAGGATTTGTGCAGACCAATAGTAGAATTGCAATTGGTGCTGCCATTTCTCCCATCTCATTTGATCATGGGAATCAGTATGATATAACCATACTTATTTGGAAGGTAATTCATTAGTATCATATTAATAAAATAAAATTAGTATTGATAATTATACCATAAAGTTGACAAGAATATTATAGGGTTTTTCATGTGAATACACACATGCAAATATGTGTTGTGCTCCAAATGAATGCAGGATCCAAAGCTGGGGAACTGGTGGATGGGTTTTGGGGACAACACGCTGGTGGGATATTGGCCAGCGGAGCTATTCACGCACTTGGCGGATCGGGCAACAATGGTGGAGTGGGGAGGAGAGGTGGTGAACTCAAGGGCAAATGGGGAACACACCTCCACCCAAATGGGCTCGGGCCATTTTGCAAATGATGGGTTTGGGAAAGCAAGCTACTTCAGAAACCTGGAAATTGTGGACTCAGATAACAGCCTCAGCTCGGCCCATGACATCTCAACCCTGGCCGAGAACAGCAACTGTTACGACATCAAGAACTCCTTCAACAGTGAATGGGGCACTCATTTTTACTATGGCGGCCCAGGGAGAAATCCACTCTGCCCTTAAATAAAAAATTAAAAATATCCATCGGTAAATTCTTTTATAATTTTTTAAGTTCTTAGGGTAGTGATGCATATGCTATTTCCAACCATGTTTCTACTAATTCTTCAATATTATTGTTTATTATTATTTTTCCCCAATTTTTTTTTTCAATTTGACTTTGTTTGAATTATGAAAGATATATATATATATATATAACAGCATCAAACGGGTAAAGAAATAGCATTATTCAGCTTCAAATCTTTCAATTCCAATTATATATATATATATATATTTATATTGTGCACTCATATTGGCCGGGTTTTATATTTTTATACTTCCCTCCTTTGTATCCTTACCTCATACATTTTCTTCTCTATCTTTCAAATTCAAACTTCAGAAGAAGACAAAAAAAAAAAAAAACCAAAAATAGAGAAGAAAGGGAAAGATGAAAATTAGCACATATAAATTAATAATACAAGATTTACTCTGTTTTTTTAAACAAATAAATTCAAATTCAAATTGAAATTGCATGCTTTAGACCATGGGAAAGAAAATATGCAAAACACTATTTAAAAATAAATACCTTCTCGATCAACCTCAAAAACTTTTTGTTTTTAAATCGATAACTTTGGTGGTACAAAATTATTACCGATTCAATGTGAGACCCACGACACTGGAAGAGATGATAATTTTCATAAATGCATATTGCAGATTTATTCACACAACCAATTAATTAATTAAAGTATTATCTTTAAATGAAAAAGAAAAGAAGAAATAAAAAAAATATGTAAATTATTAAAGGAATTATTTAGAGGATATTAAACATATTATTTTTCCTTAAAAATTAAAAAAGGATCTTTTCCTTTTTCTTTTAACAGAAAAAAAAAGAGAGCAGAGATACAAAGTTAAGTGTTCAAATGTGTCATTTTGTGACAAACAGAATGACCAAAACCCTAAATATGACATTACTCAAGGGTAAGTTCGTCATTTTGTTTAAACCATCCAAAACCAAAATGTTTAAAACCCAGAAGAGGACAAGGAGTCAAGTCAATAAATCATCGACGGAGTGGCGACGCCGGAGACAATGACGGTGACGGAGAAGAAGTTGGTGACACCGGGAGAATTGCTCGGCAAGGCGTCGGAATATAAAGCAGGTAAAGGGGCCTATGTATCACCTGACAAACGAACCGTTTACTCTGCCCTTACTGGATTCATCTCTATCGTTCCTGCTCCAGCCGACTCTCTGGACAAGGTTTTTTCCATTGGAAACATTCAATCTTTTTTGTTTCTATATTTTGAAAATCTTCAGTACTAGTTGCTCTTTTTAGTTTGCTAGTTGCCATACGCATTAATTATTAAGCATGTAATGTTTAAATGTTAGTTAATATGCGTAGAGGATAAGAATTGCTACATTTTAGATTAAATTCGTGGATTTTTTATTATTTATTCTTCCAGCTTGTTGCATTCTTTATTATTGTTAATTCTTTTTGGCACTGTGAATGACTTGCTAAATTAGGGTTTATCTGTTGTTCAACTAGTTAATTTCAAGTTCCTTAAACTGTGTTAGTTTTATTCCACTTAGTTTTATTGATTTTTACTCATTGAAGAGGATTTATCTTACAAACAATTACAAATGGCAGGCTGTGTTTAGATCGTGTAAATTGAAAACAGAGAATACAACAGACATAGAGGAAAAGTCGGGAACTGATCAAGGACCGAAGATAACAATCTTTTTCATCCTATCATGATAAGTCTATTATTTCAAAATAGTAGAGTGTAAAGAAAAATGAAAAAAAAAAAAAAAGCTTTCCGTCATTTTGTTTCACTTCCCAATTTTGGAATCAAGAGAAAATTCATTTTATGTTTTTATCTGATCTTCTATCTTCTCTGGTTTCCTTCCAAGAATTCAAAATTCATCAATTAACAAAGAACTAATTCTTTGTATTTTGTCCTTTATCTGACTCATGTTTTTTTCAAGTCGACCATACAACAGGTAATTCTATGTTTGGATTGGAGATCTAGGAGAAACTGAAGAATGAATTTATCTTTTTTATTTGTGTTTGCCCTGTTGAATTTCCTGTCTTAGGTAGATAATAACTAAGAAGACAGGAACGGGACTGACAGAACTTACATTTGTTTTCTTATCATGTTATCATACACATATATGTAAGTACATTGCCTCAGGATTTATTGACTGTTCTCTGGTATTGACTTAATGGATATATATAATTTTTTGCACTTTGTTTTCTCTTTTCGTTATGCTTTACAGTTGTCCAATATCGCTTTTATAATTTCTGATTCCATTTCTCATTGTTCATCACATATTAGAAATCCATGATCGAAGTTATTGGTCACAAAGCCCATGGTGCTGTTCCCGAACCTGGTTCTGTGGTCATTGCCCGGGTGAGGTCTTCATGTCCTATGCTTTCCCTTGTCTATTCCTGGTTGATGCGAGGGTTGATATACTTTTAAGTTAAGGAAGCATTTCATAATCAAGTGTTCTTCCCATTGTTGATGGATCACTACAACCAGAATTCCCCCTTATTGGTGCTCCATTGAAGATTTCAGTACTGCATCCAGTATTTGATTGTTAAATATGTCTACAAATTCTTTTCCATTGTTGAACATATGAATAAATCGTTACAGATTAAAAAAATAAAAATCCCTTTTGGTTCTCTTTACAAGATAGTTTTCTGCAAGATAAAGTTCATTTCTTCCCTTTGACTGCTTAGCTTTTGGTTACTTCAAATTCGTTACTAGTGCTCTTGTCTGAGTTATTATCATAAGAAATAGGTTATCTTGTCAATATTATCTATGGAGCTCTCTTTGCAGCCTCTATGATCATTGTTCTTTTCTGGTGCACCCCGATCTTATATTTCTATTTTCTTTTGTTTTGTTGCCTATGGTAGGTTACCAAAGTGATGGCAAGGATGGCTTCGGCAGATATCATGTGTGTTGGCCCCAAGTCTGTGAAAGAAAAATTTACAGGCATCATTCGGTATGTAAAGAGGGGTTCTGTCTCTTTAATTCAATCTCTCATGGAACATGGATTGTTCACTTTTTGTCTGAAGCTACTGAATTATATACTGGGTTACTTTTGTAACGTTTGGACTGTTATGGTTTTGGTTTTTGCTTTCTTGAGATTGAATATTTGCAGGATTTACAGCATGAAAGGAGGCTGAAATGCTTTGCTTGTGCTTACTTTGCAGAGTCCCTTTTATTGGAGAACTTCTGTTCTGGTTATATAGATACGCAAATAGACCATGCTTTATATTTCTTGGATATTTTGCTTTCATTCAAGCAACTTTTACCACAAGTCGTTGGTGGTGTGGCCACACAAAATTGTTAATAGAACCTATTTAAGTCTCTAGATGTTTCCTTTGCTTAGTATGTTGACTTCCTCCTTATGTGCATTCATGTTGCATTGAGCAAATACCTATACACAATTCTGTGTGTGATCTTTGTGTTCTTTATAAGATGTTGGAAATTGAGGAATCTAATTGATTTTGTTATACTCCCTATTGAAAGTATGTGCTTCTATTAAATACGCATTTGTATTCTCCTTGTGTAATGTGATGTCTGCTTATCTTAATTTTCGTATTACAGTTGAAGAATCTTAACATTGGCATGTTCTGCAAGATCTTGTAAATAAGAATGTTTCTTTTGCTAAACAGGCAGCAAGATGTGAGAGCATCTGAAATTGACAAGGTAGATATGCATGCTTCTTTCCGGCCGGGTGACATTGTTAGAGCGCTGGTTGTATCCTTGATCTATAAGAAGACATTTGAATAGTTTTTTCAAATGATATATTTCCTCTGCCCTGTTTTGTTTGTTGTAGCTTCCTGTTAGGGCTGCCTGGATTTAATGTCATGTTTTGTGGTTAACACAGCCCTAAATCCTTTCATTTATGCCTTTTTCAGAATCTACTTTTTGCAGTAACTTATGTGGTAGGTCATTATTTTGGACTAGAAGGTTATAATGCAAGATTCATCCAATATAAACTCAGTAATGTGATTGACTGTCCAATAGGAATTTGGAATTCAAAAAAATGACACTAACTTTTGGGAGGCTGTTTTGACTTTTACTGCATACCATCGATCAAAAGCCAAAATATGTTATACCAGAGGTCTGGATATTGATGGGTGCCTTGTGGTTTTTGGAATCTTGTTGAATTATGCTCACTAGGTAAAACTCTAGTGGGGAATTAATTATTAGCTTTTTGTGGATATCATTAACCCAAGTCACCAATATGCTACTTCAGCCACTATTTTGTTTGAGTTGATAGATTCAATTTGTTTCCTTAATACCCTCCTCACTAAGCTATCACTTGGGGATGCAAGAGCATATTATCTATCAACTGCAAAAAATGAGCTTGGTGTGGTTTCTGCTGAAAGTGCAGCAGGTAGTTATCTCTTTCTGGACCTTTTTTATTTTTACTGTGAATTTGTTTTGTGACACATAAAAGCTTCATTCTCAAGTAAACACTTGTTTGATTTTCCACCAAATATTAAACCAAGAAGTTAAGGTGAAACATTGCATTTGTGGACCATATAAATATAATATGTACTTGATTTTATCTTTTTCCTACTGAAAGAAATGAAAAATAAAAGAATTTGTTGTATTTAGCACCTGAAAGGAGTTCCATTCTTTTCCATCATGAAAATTTTCTTTATTTTCATATCCAAAAAATCAAGCAGAAATTGCAGTTTTTTAACCTGTTTCATATCCAGAAAATCAAGCATAGATTGCAATGTTAACCAATTCAAACGTATTTATGGGTTTCCGGAGCATACCTGTATTGGCCCTTTATGAGATACTCTACCTTTGTCAAGTGGGATTTTCATTCATGAAATCTTGAATAATTGCGATGACCTACAAATTTCTTGTCGGCATTCATTTTATTCTGCGAAATCATACGTCTTTTATCCAAATAATTTGAAGTAACCATCTCATAGAAAGATTTATCCATTAACAATTTAACGGAGACATGGAGCCTTGTATTTCTTTTATATCCTTTCTCAACTGATCTGATTGTGTAAATTCATCAAGGGGGAAGCCCTTTAGTTTTTTTTTTTTGGTGACTTCTATTTATCCTTGATTTGTTTTTATCATCTTGCAAGAATGCGAGACTAATTTTTACCGGCATTATCCTGTCTGAATTTATCTACATAACTACTTAAAGTCTTGATCATAACTTGTGAGACCTTTTCTTGCATTTTGTAGGTGCTGTTATGATTCCGATTAGTTGGACAGAGATGCAGTGCCCATCAACTGGTCAAATTGAGCAGAGAAAAGTTGCCAAGGTTGGAGCTTGAATGATCTAACTTCTACATAGACAGGCCACCTATTCTTGTACAAGGGGGAAGACAGACTTTCACATGAGTGATTTGTGTATCTCCTTTTCTTTTATTTTCCATTTCCGTATAATGTAACCTGTGTTGTAGATTTCTGAACTCAACTTTCTTGATCAAACCCCAACAAAATCTGTAATTCGTTTTCCTTAAAGAGGAACAATTGTCAAATTAACCTAAGATATTTAGCAGGTATAGAGGGGGTTATATATGTTGTAAAATGGCTAGGTTTATGTTATCAACTATGGCAGGAAAAAATTAGTAAATGGTCAGAGCCTTCGATATTAATTTAGGAATCGTAATTTATCACATTTAAAATGTTTTTTTTTTTCAGGTGAGGAATGAGGATAATGAAATGTATCGAAGCTAGGATTGACAAATCCAAAGTCTGCTTCTGCTTAATTCATTTACACCTCAAAAAGTGCATGGATGTATTTCAATTTCGGAAGGATTTGGTAATTTTGTCTACCATATATATTCTTCTTTATTTTGACTTTAATTGAATATTAATTTTTTATTTAATACAATAAAATTTTAAAAATTATTTAAGTTTATCACATAATTTTGATTAATAGGGAAAAATGAACACTTTGATTTCAGCAGCACAAATGCGTTAAAAAAAAAAAGTCAAATAATTTTTTTTTTATTGGTAAGTAAAAAATAACTCTTTCTCTAACCAGTAATCTGCATAGAAAAGTCCTGGTGTCGCCTATTCTGCATGCAATTCAGGCATGTGGGGGTACACTTATTCTCAGCCTCAAATCAAAATAACTGATTTTAACTGCCATAATAACATGGACTTATGGAGTACTTCAGAGCCAAAAATCCCAATCATCACTTTGAATTGACACATTTTCCTGCAATGGCTTCGTCTCTTTCGCATCCCCTTCTTCCCAAAGCTCCCTTAAGCTTGCCCTTCTTCTTCCCCGTCCGTATCTCTCCTAGAAATTCCCTCGATTTCCCTTCTTTCGCTTGTACCAGACCTTATTTGAAAGGAAGACAGACAAGAATCCCTTTTGCTGTGACAGAATCAGACTCGCCCAAGTCTCTTGAACCAGACTCCCAAGCCCTTCTTCGAGAACTTGCAGTGAGAATCATTTTGTATACCCTTTCATTGATTTTACGTTTCCTGCTGGGTTTCAGTGTTCTAATTGAATGTTTCGGGTTGGTTCTTGATTTCCCCATGTGCTGGCAGGATAAGTTTGTTCTTCCCTCGGATTACTTTTCGAGGCTGCCTCGTGATCTTCGTCTTGACGTGAGTTCTTTTCTCTTCTGGTTTTATCTGGGACAAAGTTTTGAGCTTTATGGATGGACGGAAGGAATTGTGGCTTTGTGGAGTTCATCTTAGCAGATTCATCATTGATCTTTTTCTGCCTAAATTTCCTACAGTTAAATGATGCAGCTTTTGATCTTTCAAATGGTCCAGTAAAAGATGAGGTAACCACTAGCCAGTCATACTGTCATACTCTTTGCTATATTAGCTTTTCAAATGCATAATTATAATTACTCATTTAGCTTTGAAAATCAGCTTTAGCCTAGTCCGAAACTTATAGAATTGGTAGCAAGAAGGACGATAGTAAACTTGGTAATCTATCTGCTATTTGATGACCATATATTGCTTATCTGCAATAAAAACGTAATGTTGTTGTCCACTTCACGTCCTCTGTTAATAAAACCTTCAGGTATCCACAAAGCATTTGTCAATTCTTGCAAAAAGTTAACCAGTAAATTGTTGCTGAACTCTGACCAAATATGAAATTTGCTAATTTTTTCAAGGGATTTATCGTGATAACTATATTTATGTATAATTGATTACAGTTTGTTATCTGCCCTTTAAACAGAATTGTCAAGCCATTGACTTCCAGTGCCTAGAGTTCTTTTATACATTTGCCTGTATACTTTTATCAAGTGGAATTTGGGTACAGATTAGAATTTTGCTGAAAATGCATTGCACCATCATTGCCATTAAGTTTTATATATTCAGTCTTTATTAACAGAGTGTAAAATCAATAAAATTGCATTTCTTTAAGTTGTAGAAAAATTACAATCTTGATCTCCTAATTGAAGTTGATTGCGGCATGATGTAGCTGGTTTCACCTTAGAAGGCCTTTGAAGGTTCCCGAAGGATCTCTGAGTTTTCACCTTATAATCGTTTTAATATTATACAAAAGTTGAAACTTCAGTATTGTCATCTTTTGCTTCCTCTGAGTGAGAAATTTCTTCAGTTTATTCCTTTATGGTATAATTCATTCTAGTAGAAGTGGAAAATGACATCCAAAACCACTTGTGTCTTCTAAACAATTGGAATCTAGTCATCCTTTTGTGGTGGTACAGATGTTGCTTGATCAATCAAATTACCTGGGAATTTAAAACTTTTTGAGTTTGTGTAGTGTGGTCAAGAGCTTGGTGAGACATTGTTGAACATAAGTCGAGCATGGGAACAGGCAGATGTATCAGCTTCTGCAGCTTTGATTAGCAAGTTACCTGTGTTACTGGATTCTTTAACTGATAGTAATAAATCAGGTAAGGAAATAAGATTGTGATTCTGATGTTTCTTGTGTCTTGATCATGTTTCCTCTATCAACCAATGCATAAATTTCTCTGAGCTAATGCTTGTCTTTATTGTGAGTTAGCACTTGGTAGGCGCTTAGTATCTGCTGGAAGACGGTTCCAGTCCATGGGGCAATATGGTCAAGATGAGCCACAAATGGTACTAAAGCATGGATTTTTGTCTTCTTTTATTTCCCCCCTATAATTAACATATGATATGGGTGTGGTTTTTGTGGAAAGAATAGAGAAACAGAAAGCTAACCCTTAAACTCAGGGTTACAGTATGTAGATCTAATGTCAGATGCAGTACTTGGAGCATTTTGGAAGGTGTGCACATTATCGGTCACTCCCTGATCTTAAGGATTTGGTCTATATCACCTAGAGACTAATGTCATTGTTTGAGTTCCCCTTGCAAGAAAATTCTCACACAGCACTAGCTTTCCCAGAATGATATTGGAGCTTTTATACACCTTCGTACCAATTCTACGTGAATGGTCATGCCATGTTCCAGGCAGCACAAAAGAACATCTTGATTATCTCTCATCCTTGATTTCCAGTATAGCTATTCTAAATTATCAATGTGCAATTAGACTCATATCACTTTCCAATAAGCAGTGGAGTCTCACCGTAACTGCACATAAAGACATTTGTCTTCCTCCTTTCTCATTTCCTTTACTATTCCAAGGGGAAGAAATGACACTCAAAAGATAGTAAGAAAATCATTCTTCCATGAAGGAAAAATGGACATCTTCTGGTGCAATAAACTTGCATCACAAAGTCACTTTTTCTTTCCTTTTCATTCTTCTGGTACTATCATATATAGTGTTGACTGTTGAGGTACCAATATGTGTGATGGTTAAAATTGTAGTCTTCAATATTCTTCACATGTCCTGATAAATATTAGTTCCATTTGAGTCTGTTATTGAAGGGGAAGAGATATATTCTAAGTAATATTCCATGTTCCATAGGTCGTCTGCCCTTTACAGCTGAGTCCAGAATACATTAGTCTACTGTTCAGAACTCCATTTCCACTCAGTTGTTTCATACAACCTCTTTGTTAGATCTATGTAAGCCAGATATGCAGATCACAAAAATTTTTATTTAGAATCATGCCATCAGGTTAAATGGCTAGTGAAACTGGAACTTGGATGAAAAAGATGTTCAATAATATCCGATGGAAGTTAGTAACTGTCAAAGCGGCTGCATGTTAAAGTTTCTTCCCTGATAATGCAATTTAACAAAGTCTTATTTGGTATCATCTGTTGGTTCATGGAGTGAAATCTTTTAATAATCTTGATATTTTCTTACATACCATTTAATTTTCTTCTGCCAGTTAAGCTACAACTTCACCATGGCACTGTAAAAGACTAAAAGTGAGAATAGGCAACGTTTAAACTTATTGTAACCTGTGTTCAACAAATATTTGTCTTCTTGGGGACATGCTAGTTTCTTTGCCGAATAACATGAAGATTTTTCTGCACTTTATCACATTTATAGCCAATGTAACAGCACTTTAATGCGGAAATAGCTTTCTCTTGTTCCTGGGAACACGAGGCTCTGCACATGTGCATTTATTTTTTTAGTTTTTCAATTCTTTAATGCATTATTAATTGTTCAATCAGTATAGATTGCCAAATCGATGATTAGAGCTGGCAAGATTTTGTCTGCCACTGCAGTCCCCAAAGCTACTGATGTTGAACCAAAACAGGAAACTAGGACCTTTAAGGTATCTTTCGTGTGGTTAACTAAAGTTCCGGCCTTTTGTTTGTCCATTGTGAGAACATATCCAAAAGATTGTCTTGTCTTTCGCAGTTTGGGGAGCTTCAGGTTGAACTTACTTCTGAGAAGGCCTATATTGGAGCTATTATTGGCTTTGTTTTTGGGTAATTTTTTTTTAATTTAATGTCCACATCTCCTTGTTTTGGGGTAATTTTTTCTAGCTAAATGTTTCTATCTCCTCTTCATTGCTTTTCACATAAAGCCCCCCAGATTAATTTCCTTCTCCATTCAAAATGACAGGGTTCTTTCATGGGAATTAAGTCAAGGTGTCCGAAGTATACCTGAGAGCTCACTACAATATGCAAATGACAATGCGCTCCTGCTTGCCAAGGTGGTTGACTGTTGCATTATTTGATTTTTGAGTGCAATCAATTTTCGTAAACAATAATTATGCTTCTTTCAATTACATTGATGCAGTCACTGCGAGGAGCGCTACTTGCACTTTCCTATTCATCAACAATCTTGTCAGTTTTTGCAAGTCTTGGACTAATCCTGCTTGGAGGGCAACTAAAGTCTAAAGGTAAGTGAGATTATCATTGCAGTCCTTGGCCTCTTTATTCATGCAAGAATCTGTAGGATGCATGTAATTTTCAACCATGAGGGATGGCACAATTACTGCAGTGTAGAAGGAATGACTTGAGAACATATAAAGCTTCACATATCCCTGTATTGTTTTCTCTAAAATTGGAAGAAGTCCATTAACTAACGCTTATCAAGAAGCATTTTTAACTTCTTTTTCTATTGATAACTATTCTGGTGGAATGGGAAACTGCAGCCATGTGATACTGTGGAATCGTTTTGAAGATAAGCCATTTAGATCTTGGATTTCTTACCCTCACCCCTTTTCCGGGTAGGATCAGATCTGGGATTTCTGTCGGCAGAAGATTTCAGAGCTGGTCACAGTTGTCCTTATATTTTGTCAATAATATTCTTTTTTTAGCCAACTTCCTTTCTTTCTAACATAAGGTAATAATATACATTGGAACTTCTTTTCTTCTGACTGCCCTTCTGGATTCATTAGAGGTTCTCACATTGACACATCATTCAAACCCTTGCATCTTCACATAATATATCATGCATAATTTTCATTTCTTTCAAAGACTGGATTATCAAAATATTATATTATATAATACAGAAATGCTACGGAAAAAATTTACTTGAACATTGACAGCTAATAAATACTTATGTCACTAAAAAATAATGATCTATTATGACCCAGTATTTGATTTTTCTCAATTCACTTTTTAGTTGTAAAAAACCCTCCCGACGTCTGGTTGTATCCTTATAGATACCATCGTAATAGAATCTTTCGACCCATAAAAGCATTTCCTTTGACGGATTCATTTTGATGTATTATGATATTGTGGACATCTCACTGCACATTCACGTGAGAAGCTATATAGTTCAACCACTTTGTTTCCATTTCAATGACACGCCAGGAGAGAAACAAATTACAAACCATTCGCCTACAAGTCTCTGCATAAAAATTGACTCTTCTATTTTTATCTTTTATGTTGACTTTTTCTTTAAATAAAATAAGTCCTACAAGATTTTTTTTTTTTAAAAAAAATTTAACATACATGCTAATAAGAAAATGAAGTATCTAGGAAAGAATAATAGTAATAATATTGGAAAAAAAAACACAATTTTTTTTTAAAAAAAAATTTCCAAATTTTTTTCACATTAAAATAAGTTATAAAGGAAGTAAAGAAATCCCTTCGAGAGCATTACAGCGGATGGAATGATGAACATACAGACATAAATCTTAAATCGAAATCCTACTAATATTCTCCTAAATTAATTGAATGTCAAGATACTTATAAATTATAAGAACATTGAAAAAAAAAATGTTAAAATAAAAAAAGAAAAATAGGAGGTAGAGAAAAAATAGTACTAAGGACTTGATATTAAATTGAAAACTGTTATTCTAACTAACATGAGTCAAATTAATAAAACCAGTTTTTTTTAGCCGGTAGTACTTAGCAAACTAAGTAAATAAAAATTTTAAAAAAATTATAGATTTAAATAAATTAATTAACTATGATTAAGTGTCTGACTCTCTTAATATCACTATCATCATTTAGTATTATTAGAATTAAAAATTAGTGAATTAGTCAATAGTCATAATTCATACATGTGTTAGGTGACTGCAAGCCCAATGAAAGGCCATGTCCCTTCGCAAGTTCATGACCCTTGGATTCGTTTAATGTCCCCCCTTCCTTTGATTTATTTGTACAAACTACAAAGTCGACTTGCTTCTGTCATCAACATCTCTTCGCCATCTGATTCGAAAGGGAATTCCTCTCTCTCTCTCTAAAATATGGACGTGGAAATGTGATGGATACCTTATCATTTTGTATTTCCATTACAAGTCATCATGTCATGTCTTGATTCTTGGCAATTTTTCTCTTTAAAATAATGAATATTCTATCAGATTCTTACAACTGCATCTAATGGTCAACCATCTGGATTCTTTCTTATATACTCCCTCAAGTAATATAACCGTAACTTTTCTTTCCCCTTATATCATTCTATCGGTTATTCTTCATAATTTTATAAATATATAATTTTTTTTTATCCAATATTCTCTTTCTCTCTATAAAATATTGTTCTCTATTTCATTATCAATATATATATATATATATTTTACAACAGGGGAAAAAATATTTTATCTTAATATTGACAAGATGAAGATTTATAATTTAGAATGAAAAGAATAGTATTGCATTACGTAGCAATTCTGGTGCAATGACTCAAAAATTTATTCATGGGTATGGGATAGGTGATGAGTTGATGAGAAAGAAATATTGTAATTGAATGTTGTTTGTTCAAGAGACAACTTCTGATGGAGATATGCAAAATTTGTTGGGCAATTTACAGCCTAACAATTTAGGGCATAGAAAATTCATAAAATTTTTTTAAAAAAAAAAATTAAGACATATTCGATCATATTGCGTAAGCAAATCGAATATATATATATGGAACTTACATCATTCTGAGAAAGCAACTTTGATATTTTAACAATATGATCATTTGTTTATTATTCTTGGAGGGAGTATTTTATAGCTTTAAGTTAAAGGTACTTATTATTGATCCTTTTTATCAATTTATTTCAATTATTCCTTTCTTCAAAATGTTCTCATTTCATAATTAAGTTATAAATTTATAAAAGAATTAAAATTATTAGATTTAAATAAATAAAATCAAATTCATCTAACAAAATTTATTAAAGTGAATTTCGTAGAAAAGGAATATAACTTAATTTTATTATTCACCGCATCACAGAAGTGAAATATCAAATAGCCAAAAAATATAAATTTAATCAGTGAAAATATATTATATATATGGTATTTGCATGAACCCTAGGACCAACTTGGAAATTCATCTCATACTCACATGAGGTTATTAATTTGACGTTCTCCTTAAAACATCATGTTGAAAAAAAATCCAAAATGAGACCTTATTATCAAGTAAGAATTAGATTTAAATATGCAAAACTCTAATCAGTTTCGCAAGTGTAGAATATCAAATATTCCTCTAAAAAAAAAGTAAGAATTAAGTGAAAATCTCGGCATGAGATTATGACAATTAATTTGATTAAATTAAAATTTTCATTATGTAATTTTGACTTTACAGGCAAAAATCTATTGGTTGATTGCAACTCGACCCGCCAATGACTCAAAACATAGTAGAATAAAGGGAAAAAATATATAATAATAACATGACCAAATAATTGGATTTTGGATTTTGGATTTTGGATTTTGGATTTTGGATTTTGGATTTTGGATTTTGGATTATTTCTACCGTCTGCCTGTTAAATTTTGAATTTTGAATTTATAGAAAATTAAAATTTAGAATTCTATCAGATTCTTACAATTGCATCTAATAGTCAACTATTTAGATTCCGTGTTCTATAGTCCCTCTAGCAGTTAACCGTCACTTGTCTTACCCCTTGTATTATTATATCGGTTATTCTTCATAAATTTATAAATATTTAATTTTTTTTGTCCAATATTCTCTTTTTCTCCATAAAATATTTTTTTCTATTTCATTATCAATGTTTACAACAGAGATATTTGGGAAAAAATATTTCATCTTAATATTGACCAGATGGAGGTAAACGATTTATAATTTAGGATAAAAAGAATAGTATTGCATTATGTAGCAATCCTGGTGCAATGACTCAAAAATTTGTTCTTTAAAAATTATTAAAAAAATGTTGGAGAAGATAAAGAAAGAAATACTCCCTCCATGTTTTATTTTGATTTGTACGTATATTAATAAAAAAAAAATTTGACTTAATTAATTTTAACATTCAAATGACATTATTTTTAATAAAAGTTTAACTAAATTAATAAATGAGATATTCATTTTCAAACAACTCAAAATGGAAAATGAGACATTCATTTTTCATGACCTGTAATAAAGATTATGCATGTAACATGTTTGGTTGTGTACTTACCAACAAAAGAAAAACATGTTTATTATAATGTACAAAAACTTTGATTTGTAGCTCTTCTTTTACGTACTCAATAATTATGATTAATGGGTCCAAAACAAAAGGAAATAATAATTATATTTGTAACATTAGAATCACTAAGGTTCCAATGCAAAATCTTGTTTGGGCAAATGCCCCTACTCGCATTTTATAAAATATAATTATAATACATATATTAATTGTTTTATAAAGAATTAAAATATACTTTCTTAATTTGATCGGAAATCCTTGTTTTCATCTAAACTTAATTAAAAATTAAAAAATATATTTAACCATTTATAAAGTTGATCACTTTAAACTTCTCAGTTCTTATAAGTAAAACTAATTGTTTAGTTGTTGTAGATCGTTATGTGAGAGAGTGATTAAAGGCACTCTATATTAACAATCCATCCCTATGTGTGTGACTGAGAAAAATTATTGCCACATTAGGGTGAGAAACAAATTATGAATAAAAGTTCAACATTAATGAAACGCATGAAGAAGAGTTCAAAATACAAATTATTATCTTAATCATATTAATTAAACATTATTTATAGTCATTTTGTCAATATTAACATAAAATTTTCTTTCCGAAATATCCATATGAAGTACATTAATAATGATAGAGAGAAAAATGTTTTGTGAAGAGCATGGATAATATTGTGGAAAAAAGAGTAAAATATCCATTAAATTATTAATAATGACTTATAATAAGAGGAGAGAAAAATTATTTGAAATGACTTATAATTTGGACAAAAAGAAGTTATTGAAATAGAGAGAGATTGCACTCAGTGTGATTAGGTAATCCAGAGACGAAATCCACATCATGCAAATGGTGAGTTTGATTATGTGTTAATACATACTCTAATGTCTCTAGTGTCGTTGAAGGACACTGCCTATAACAAAAAATTTAGAGAGAGCCTCTACCACTCTATAAAAGAAGTCTCTAATGCTATTCTTCAAACTTAAGAGAGCAAAACCACTCGTTCATTTCCTCTTTCTTCTCCTCATGGCTTCTTCTCCAAGTTGCTCGGCCTCCGAACTCATCCCTCTTTTGGGAAGCTCCACCAACGCCACGGCAGCAGCCAACTACATCTGCAACCAATTTGATGTGGTGGCATCTCGCCTCGTAGAGACAACCTACGCCGTCGACAATACTTACCTACTTTTCTCAGCGTACCTCGTTTTCTCTATGCAGTTAGGCTTCGCCATGCTTTGTGCTGGCTCTGTACGCGCCAAAAACACCATGAACATCATGCTTACCAACGTCCTTGATGCTGCCGCCGGCGGCATATCCTACTACCTCTTCGGTTTTGCCTTTGCCTTTGGTTCACCTTCTAATGGCTTCATAGGCCGTCATTTCTTTGGCCTTAAATCCTTCCCTTCACCCTCCGGCGATTATAGTTTCTTTCTCTATCAATGGGCTTTCGCTATTGCAGCGGCCGGTACTTATCACCATCTGATCGTTTCATAATTAAATGTTTCTATTTTCATTATGAATCATGAATATCTCATCTTTTATAAAAGAATTAACTTGTACTCATATAAACTTTCATATTAAAGAATTACTATAAATCAAAATAAGAATATGTTTAAATCAGGAGTATAGAGTAAAGCAAATAACCAGTCATAATTCTTTAATGGAGTCTTATTCTTGATTTGTTATGTTTGTGTTGTGTAAAATGAATTTTTTTTTTTTTTTTTTTGGCAGGTATCACAAGTGGTTCGATAGCAGAAAGGACCCAATTTGTTGCATACTTGATATATTCGTCATTCTTGACTGGCTTAGTGTACCCTGTAGTTTCACACTGGTTCTGGTCTGGTGATGGTTGGGCCAGTGCGTCCAAGAGTGATGGCAACCTTCTCTTTGGCTCGGGAGTCATTGACTTTGCCGGTTCTGGCGTAGTTCACATGGTTGGTGGAATAGCCGGACTCTGGGCAGCCTTGATTGAAGGACCAAGAATTGGCCGGTTTGACCGGTCGGGTCGATCTGTTGCCCTACGTGGTCACAGTGCTTCGCTAGTTGTTTTGGGAACTTTCTTACTTTGGTTCGGATGGTATGGATTTAATCCCGGTTCTTTCTTGACCATCTTGAAATCATATGATTCCTCTGCTGGGAAGCCTTATTATGGCCAATGGAGTGCTGTGGGAAGGACAGCTGTCACAACAACGTTGGCTGGGTGCACGGCTGCTCTTACTACCTTGTTTGGCAAAAGGTTACTAGTTGGGCATTGGAATGTTATTGATGTTTGTAATGGTCTATTGGGTGGATTTGCTGCAATCACCTCGGGGTGTTCAGTGGTTGAACCATGGGCAGCCATAGTATGTGGTTTTGTGGCAGCGTGGGTTCTAATAGGGATGAACAAGCTAGCTGCAATAGCAAAGTATGACGATCCCCTAGAAGCGGCACAACTCCACGGTGGCTGTGGAACATGGGGCGTACTCTTTACTGGCTTATTTGCTACAAAAGAGTACGTGATCCAAGTCTATCCTAATAAACTGGATAGACCATATGGTTTATTTATGGGAGGTGGTGGAAAACTCCTGGGTGCTCAAATCATCCAAATTCTTGTGATATTTGGTTGGGTCACGGCCACAATGGGGCCATTGTTTTATGGCCTTCACAAATTGGGGTTGCTGAGAATCTCGAGTGAAGATGAAATGGCAGGGATGGATCTTACGAGACATGGTGGATTCGCGTATGTTTATCGTGATGAAGATGATGGAAGCATTCCCACGTTCAAGATGAGGAGAATTGAACCAACAAATTCAAACTCTCCCATACCAGACCAACCCCAATCCCCCACATCCGTGTGATTTTGTAACATGTGTCTTCACGAGGGTCTATAGTCTTGTTGATTAGTGCAATGAGGTATTTATGTTGATGAAGAAATCTTTGTACTGTAAACCAAAGGTCTAATGTAAAACAACTACAAAAGCAAAAGAAGGGTACAGAAAAACATTATATTCTAATAGTTAACATAAGCATATATAATAATATAAGATAATGTTTTCAATCAAATGTGATTGTTTCTATTTTCGAATATTTTAATTTGAATTGAAATTCTTATATGTAAATTTAATTCGATATCCTTCTTTCATTTTGAATTCAAAGTGGACATTCAATTATGTTTGATTTGAATACATAAGGAGTATCAATTTGAACACTTCTTCTTTAGTAAAGTGAAAAACATCGAACCATTATCAGAACTTACAGAAAGGAAAAGAAGAATTAAAGTTTTGAAAAAGGATAAGTCTCAAATGAAGAAAGTAAATATTTTACCGATGATATTTAATTAAAACTTTGAAAGGGACAAAACAGGAAGATTTTTTTTTTTTTAATCAAGACCAGAGAAATGGACATGGTCGTATCCGAAAGAACAATAATAACATAATAATTAAGATGCTCTCAAAAGTTCGCGTATAGTTACGCTTTTAGTTACATTGACACCATCCTCTAATAAGTTGATATGCTCAAAATTGTATGCAACTCCGCAGAATAAATTCTGCAAGTAGTTTCTCAATCGAATCGATTCTTGTCTTCTTCCCCTTCATTTATTGAGCATCCAAGTTGATAAATAATGAGTGTCAAGGTCTACTTTATCTTGAATATATGAGTTTGTTTGACGGCCAACACGACAGATGTTGCCAACCACGCATCTAGCCACCCACGGCTCCCTCTTACAAAGTCTATGATGGGCAAAAGGAGATCTTGAATTTTAAATGTATGGACAAGATTTTTGTTGAATAATAATCAATCATTGAAAAAAGAAGTAGATTTTGTTTGTATCATTTGAGTTATTGTTTTGTGGAATTTTTCAAAGATGGAAGCCATTTTCTGGGTGAAGAAGACTTGGGGTCTGAAGCAATCGACAAAAACAGTGAAGTCTTTCGATCTTTAATAAGAAGGAACCGGTGATATGCCACGCATGCCTCTTATGTCTTCAGTTTCATGTTCCCTAGTCCACAAATTCACCAGGACCATCCAGGCTGCAGTTAGAGATGGCCGTAGCTTTTACCTCTGTCGTCACATAACCTTTGTCTGCTCTGCAAATTGTAGCATGTCCACCACCACCACTGCCTTCTTCCTGGTCAGTTCTAAAAAACGTGACCGGTATGTTATCTTATTTTGTCCAGATCAAAAGATTCAGATTTCATCAAGAAATGACCATTGAATGAAAAACCAAGAAAAATTCAACTGCAAAGCTTTAAGGCATCACAGAATCTAAACTCTGTTGCCACAGTATTCACATTTGCATTTCAATCATTCTCAGAGGATAAATGCCTCAGTGACCCAAAACTGAGCGGTCCAAGCTGAGTAACAAGAAAAGGCAATTATCTTTACTAATCTGTAGTAGGGATTCGGAGAAAATAGGAAAATAGTGTTGTTATAGATCATATACAGGTTGCCAAGTAGTATAGAACCTAACTGACAAAATCCATTTGATATTACAAGGGATTCTAATCATTTGATCTTGTTGGCCCTTAATAGGCAAAAAAGATTTGCATATATTCTTCGCAAGTCATAACCACTTAGTCCAAGATCCCAAGAAGGGAAAGATGGCAATCAGTAATCTCACGAGCAACGGTGTCTGCCTGCTTCTTGCTCTTCTACTTAGTTTACCTTCCATCGGTTGCCTTCTAGATGGTATAGGCTCTTCTTCCATTCTCTTATCTTTGTCGAGTTCATCCCATCCACCGAAACTCTGTCTCCTTCTTTTCCCCTTCTTCGTTGAAACATTATTTGCAGATTCCCAAGATTGATAACCATCACTCTTGCTATCACCTTGGCTATTTTGTTTTCTTTCCTTTCTCTGTTTCTGGTTACCTGACCCTCCGGCAAAGGCATTACTCTTTCTTCTTCTGGACTTTTGTCTTGTCCTGTCAGTAGACTTTCCCCATACCACATCAAATATCAAAGAAAGAGCTGATTGAGCTAGAGGAAGAGCCAATGCCATGAGGAAGCCATCTGTGTCAGTTCCTATCAGCATTGAAACAATGACAGCTGGAACCATCCAACCAAATACTCTAAACACCTGCATAAAATATGAAGCATTATTCTAGCTTCAGTACCTCATCAACTTGTTCTTTTCATTTTATTTATTTTCTATTTTTTAATGAACTCTCATCAGCTTAACAAAAAAATATCAGGAAGTACCATCAAACAAAAGTAAGCAATGCCAGAGTATAGGTTGTGTTCAGAAACTATAAATAACAGTATAGTAATAATCCAGTAAAGTATCATAAAAACTGCAGCACCACCCACAGCAACCTCAGCTATAAGTCTACTCAATTCTAGATATGTTCTTTTTCTTCTCTTTCAATAAATCCTGACAGGAATTCGATCTGAGTACCTCTAAAGTTAACTAATATAACAGGTTGAGTGATGAAAGAGCTAATATAAAAACAAACTCGAAAAAGATGACATCCAGCTGACATTTTATAAACATTTAAAGTCTCACTGGACATTTCAGAAACAGAAGCACATTGTGAACCTGAAAGACGACCAGTTGCGTTATGCATTCGGACAGTAGAAAATAACAACGTGAATACAAGTGCTTACCCAAAACAGGTGTTCTTCTAATTCTTTAAAGGCAAGAAAATACTCATTTTTCTATTCTCTGTTTCTAGATATTTATAAGTTGGCAGTTGAATCTAGCAAAGCCTCACATTGGCAGACCAAAACTACATTTTCTTTGACAAGATCTACGATATTTGTTAATTCTAAATTCTGAAATCCCTCTTTCCCCCCTCCAACTCTCTCAGGGCAGCGGCTGTCTCCAAATATGTTCTTTGATAACTGAAGGCATGAAAATGGTCATTTCCGTAGTCTCTGTCCAATATATTTTTTCCTCTCATCCAGATCATCTTGTAACACAAATTATTGATTTATTAATTTATTTATTAGTTTTGAATTTCTATCCACCCTGCAGAAACCCAGAAGTGTTCCTTTGCTACTTTGAAGGCCCAAAAAAAAAGGAAAAAAAGAAACTCATTTTTCTATTGAAATTTGTAAATTCACTCTTTTTTGTTTCCCTTTTCAGTGTATGATGGAGGCCATCGGACCTAATGTCCTATAGAAGTCATTTTGCTATAATCTAAGGACTTGAAGGTCATAATTTCGCCATACCTCTATGACTAACCAACCCATGAGAAGATAATATACAGACACTGTTTATAAGGTTAGTGCAATGACAGGCAAAAAGCACCCGAGATGGCTAAAGGTTGTTTTCATATAAAAAATCACCTTTGAGTTTCTTTGTCAATTTTCAATTTCTATTTATATTATCCACCCAGAAAAATTTAACAAGTGCTCAACATTGGTAGACAAAACAACTGAGAATTGTCTTTTGACAATGCTTAGTTAAAAACCTTCAGATTTATAAAATAGAAAGAACGAACAGAACTATTTAGGAAAACGGTTTATATTATATCCGTTTATAACATAAACTAGAGGATTAGGAGAGCTATATAGTAAAACCATTCAGGTGAACCATATAATTCTGACCCGGTCTTCTTCTTTTGGTGAAAGAACCAAGACACGGGTGGCACTATCGAGGGCATGTATCAATGTCTACTGGAAGCAACAAGTACATGAGTTGCAGAAACAAATTACAAATAATTAGAGTGTAATAATTCTAAGGGTTTCAAACATCTATGTAGGACAACTAAGTTCGATGAAATCAACAGCAATTTGTGTGTTTAATATAGATTTAGTAGAGAAAACGGCTTATAACTAGAGAGCTGCAATTGTTCTTTAGTGCAGCTTAACACTGCTAAAGTTGCAGATTTACACATTTTTGTTCTACTGCAGCCCTGGATATCTCGATATTATGTCTGGTGATGCGAAAGTTGTTGAAAGGTTTACACTAGTCACGGTGCTATAATAGAGGTTTGAGTTCTAGTGTTTCTGTATGTGATCTTCCATGATTTCCAGTGCCATCAATACCTATATCTGAAAGTTCACAACGGGTAATTGTCCCTTGAAAGTATGATAATTGATAACTTTTAGCAAAGCTCTGATTTCAGTAATATTGAAATGAAACTAAATTGTTCTCCATGATCCTTATCATAACAAATTCCTTTTGCGCACACAAATCAAAATACCCAAAAAGGATGAGAACCCAACTGAAGGATCGAAGGATAATGTTGTAGAATAGAGAAAAATACCGCCTTTACCTTAAAAATTGAAGAGAATCCAATTGCGCCCTCTAAAATTCCAAACCCACCAATGGTTTCCTCCTCTTCATCTTCATCTTCATCATCATCCCAAGATAAAGAATCATCAGACCACCAAGTCCTCCGCTCCGCAGTATTCCGGAAACCATACTCTTCTTCATCGTCGTGGTCGTAAGTGAAAAACTCGTCTTGATATTTAGTCCGGGCTCTGGAGCTCCGGGTTGTCCTGTCCCACTCGGAACCACCAGTTCTGCCACCGTTCCTGGTGGAAAAACAGTGCCAAGAGGATGAAGTAGAGGCAATGTGTCTTAAGCTATTCCTTCCGCTGAAGAATTCCTGGGAGCAACGATTTGGAGGAGCAGTTGGAAACTGCAGCACTCCAGTCCCCATCTCGAAATCTCCAAACGAAAAAGCGATAGGCAAGTTTTGGTACCTTTACCTCCTTCCCATTTTCTCTTTTCTCCCTTTCGATAGTTCTTTTCTTTTCTTTTCATTTTTTGGAGACTTGTAATTTTACACTTGAGGACTTTGTATTTAATCCCAAGTCACCTTTGTTGTGCGTTATAGGCAGCTGGATACGTGAGGATTTATATTGCGCAAAGCAAACAGGCTCTGGATGCAAAACATAAGAGAGAAACAGGATCGGATTTACCGAGAAAATATAAGAGAGAAATCCACAATCGCAGCCGGATGCAAAACGTACCCAGCCACAGAAAGAGAAGCAGATCTTCAATCCCATTGAAATATGAAAGTATCCCCTTTGTATACTAGTTGTTTCACATGGTAAGAATAAATCTCAAAATAGAAAGTTTGACGATGATCCTAAACGTAGCTCAATATCTATTAACTAAAAACGAAATAGTAAAATCTTTACTATCAGAATAGCTCTCTCTTCTCCTCTTTCTTTACACATCACCTAGGAACAGAGGTGTAAAGAAATAGCTTCTGGCTCATTCTTCCTAATGATGAAAATATCCAGTGCTGTACTTCTCTTTTGTCGTTTGGAAGAAACCACTCGGGACCAAGAAATCTGTCCTTTCAGACTGATGACTTGACTGCAAAAGGAAGGAAAAATTATGGGTTTTGGCAGAGCAATAGTGTTGAAGAAGTTATGGAATAAGATCCCAAGCTTTTTGCATGATTTCATCATCCACAAAAGGCCGCAAAGACCACATCAGGCAATAACTTTCCAGTTCCCCTGAGGACGACTTCAGACTGAGTGAAGAAACAATCTTTTCCTGCAACAAAAGTAATGCATCATGTGAAAAAATAAAGATGCCATACAAAGAAATCTCCCGAGAGAAGATTTCACAGCTTACGAGCAGGAAAAGGCTAGCTTGCTTCTAAAACATAAATCAACTTAAGATCAGGGACGGATTGTTACCTGCATCTCAAAATCTTGTTTGACCATTCCAAATATAAAAGCAATCAAGACTGCATAATCAGTGATTCCGAGTTTCTGGAAAGATACAGCAAAAAAATGGGATAGAAAGATCAGGGCAGAGAAAGATAGTAAGGGACTTGAACTCTGGTGTCAACCAGATATTTCAATGGATCTTTACACAGAATCATGAACACAAAAATCAAGAGTGCAATCCAAATCTTAAGAAAGGAAAAGAGCCAGAAGATTTTGGAGATACTTACAAATCAAAAATAATTGTGATAAAAAAGCAAGCATGGAAGATACAGTTCATGAAATGAAAACTTGCCTCAGACCTCATGTTGAAATGATTACTCCCTTCATTTCAAAATAATTGTCATTTAAGATTTTTTTTATCTAAATTAAGGTAATCACAACATTACCTATTTTTGACAATTTTGTCAATCCTTGAATTTATTAAAAGTTGAGATTAGTAATTATGTGATTGGTGAGTTTTAACATTGGGGTGTATAAATGTAATAAATGTCATTGGAAAAGGTTAACAAACAAAGGTAAGATGGGTAATTTACTAATACTTTTTGCCTTGAAATGTGTAAACGATAATCATTTTGAAATAAAAACTCCCTCTTTAAAAGACAATCATTTTGAAACGGAGGTAGTATAAGATTACAAGAAATGAAAACTTGCCTCAGACCTCATGTTGAAATGATTATAAGATTACATTTACAATCTCACTCATCGGACAGACCTCAGACTATTCATGAACACAAGATG
>JAOXNR010000032.1:10122731-10146717 GCA_028571225.1 Parsonsia alboflavescens | reverse complement strand
TTAATTAAAAAAATTTTAAAAAATACCCCCCCCCCCCCCCCCCCAAAAAAAAACCAAAAACAAAAAAAAAAAAAGAAAGAACGAAAAGAACAGAAGAAGAAGAAAAACACATACCCTGCTACATCCCGTGGCAAAGGAGTTCACATCAGAGTCAGTGTCTTTATCTTGCCAAGAAGGCAACTCGTGATTGTCAGCTTGCGCCACTGCTGCAGCATCATCAACAAGGCACTGAAGCTCCTTCACCACACTCTTGGCTGCAATTACATGGACAATAGGAGATAATTTAGCGCCATATACAAGGAACACCATGGTGGAAAAGCTTGTCATCAATAACAGATAGTAGTCAGTCCAAGACAAACAAGTAGCCAAAAGTCCTTGAATTCAGTCCACAACATCTTATTATCTATGCCCCAGCAGGAATAAATACTAATTAGAAAGGATGAATTTCTTTGATTCAGCACTTTCACAAGTAAGCCAGTTTGCCTAATATGTGATAATTTACTTATTTTATCCAAGGACTAAAATAGAACCCCAATAGCATAGCTCTAATGTGTGGAAGCTTACTTGAGTGTATGGTAAATTCTGAAAAATAATTACAGAAAAACATTAGGAACCAGTCAGAGCTATTTACAAGAGATGTTACAAGGATTGGTAATGCTTTGAATGGAAATACCTGTATTCAGATTGTCCAAGAGTCCAAGATGGCATGTAGATACTTCTGTATGCATAAAACGAATCGAGAAAGGAGGAGATTACAACAAGAACAAGATATCAAAGAAAGGCAATATAAAGATATTGATACAATTTCTTTCATTAATACATTAAACAGTTAGAAATTCAGGACATCATGCGGAAACAAGCAGACTGATAGTTAAAAAATCCAAGACGCAAGATATCTCTCATGGTGTATTCCTTTTCAAAGAATACAACAAGAGAAAAGGTACATCTGAAGATTCTTTGACAACAGTAATAATTATATTGGCTCTCTTTTTTACATCATTAAGTGCAACGGAATTAATTCTGGGACTGATGAATATGTTTCACCAAAACCAAAAAGAGAGGAACTATTACCAATTTTTACTATGCTGCCTATTCTAAGCTAAACAAAAGACAAAATATGTACAATTTGTTTCCCATTCATATACCCATAGGATTAGTTAGAGTATATCTAGCCAAGTCTGGTTAGGATTGGATTTATGCTACTGTCAATACCAGATATAAGATTACAAATTAAATTTGAGCTCAGTTATACTCCATAAAACAGAAATTCCACAGACGAAATAAAACAAGAAACACTTTCAGTAATTTAAAAAATATCCTTTAAAACTTTCTTGGACTACATAACAACTTTGGAACAGATGGAGCACAACAATGAAAAATATCTAGAAAAATGGACAGGAGTACAGAAACCTGTTGAAAGAAATTACCATATCTTAAGGGAGGAGATAGAATTAGGAGAGAATATATCATTTTCAGTATAACTTCAAGAATGAGGACATCATGTCAATTCCATTAATAAAAGGAAATAACAAAACTGAAAGACACTCACACTTGCTCATATTCTGTTTACTATCATGGGGATTTAAACATCCAGCTTGAATATAAGATGAAAGCCTTCTAGTCATATTGGCTTTTACAATGCGCTCAACTAGTTCAGATGTGGTATCAATTGGAGGCCTTCGAAGAAACTCTGTTTAGGTAGAGGTGAATCAGAATAAGCAAATGAGGGAAAGAGGTATTCTGTCTTTGTAATAAATGTAATGATTTTCCATGACGCTTACCCAGTCCTTGCTGAAAGCCAATAAGAAATTTGTTTCCTACATCTACTAGCTCCTCAAATTTGGTGATCCTGTTGAAAATTTGGGAAATAAAGTTATTCTTGAGTATATAATCCACACTACAAATGCATATAAGTTCAATATACTACAATGGCAGAAGAATTGAGAACGGTGGGCATATACTTCATATATATAAATTTCTTTTACTATATGATGATCCCATTACAAAGAAGAAACAAAATACTCCCTCCGTCCCCAAGCAATAGGCTCACTACTCTTTTCAGAAAGATTAAGAAAATTTAGATAATATAGTTAAAACAATAAATTTTATATAGTTCTCTTATATACCCATCATCAATACTAACTTAGGTTCATAATTCATCTTTGAAACTAACATACCAATAAATTCCAAGACATAAATAAATTCTATAAAAAAGGAATTGACTAAACAGAAGATGGTTCAAATTTGAATATTCAATGAAAAAGAAAAGTTCTTTTGATACTAAGGTATATAATTAGGGGCATGTAAGGAAACTAAAAACTTAAGTTCCCTTTACAAAGGAAACTGGACCTATAATTTGGGACAAAGCAAAAATAAAAGTGAGCATATGTCTGTGGGACATGAGGGATTTTGTATCAATTTTAAGATATACTGATAATAAATAACCATCATTAATACTAACTTAGGTTCATAATTCATCTTTGAAACTAACATACCAATAAATTCCAAGACATATATAAATTCTATTAAAAAGGAATTGACTAAACAGAAGATGGTTCAAATTTGAATATTCAATGGAAAAGAAAAGTTCTTTTGATACTAAGGTATATAATTAGCAGCATGTAAGGAAACTAAAAACTTAACTTCCCCTCACAAAGGAAACTGGACCTATAATTTGGGACAAAGCAAAAATGAAAGTGAGCATATATCTGTGGGACATGAGGGATTTTGTGTCAATTTTAAGATATACTGATAATAAATAACCTTGCCATGAAACTTGAAAAGATTTGGAAAATCTTCTCATTTGATATGCTTCCACTTTCTTCACTCTCCACCTGCAAGGAGGAAAAAACACAAGTATAATCTTAGAAATATAAGTTTCATATGGAAGCAAATTTAACATGATTTGAGAGAAAATGAACAGCAAAAAAGACAGGCAACTGAATGGATCTTAAAAATTTTTTATTGTGGCCAAATAAATTTTCTAGCTAAAAACATACTTAGATATGACCTAATCTGGAGCAAAGAAGTTGAATCTAAAATCCATAATTTTAACAAAAGAATTTCCATGACCAGTAATATATCAAATTCTAGAAGTATCCAACTCCATTTAAATATTTCCGTTCCATTGCTTAGGTTTTCTGTTTTTAGATTAAATTTCAACCTAATAAGTTTAAGATAACCGAACACATCAAAACACAAACAACACATAATAAAGTACAAAAATATACAGATAAATATCTCTATCATGATTGAACAATCTATCTATTATTGGTAGCAGTTTAACAAACTGAATTGTAGATCAAGGTCCACATCAATATCTCGAAACTGAAATAGAGAAAGAAAACTGAAGCCACTCAGATCCTTCAACGGTTAGGATAAATGTAGTCATTGCATCAATTCAACGGTAACTTTTCTGCTGTACTTTCATACATTCTGTGAGTAAAGCCTAACATCACAAACCACTTCAAGACAAGGACAATAAATTTGATGGATCAAAGAATAAGAAGCCCTAAATTTGCAGCACACAGAAAAACACCACCTTCCACCACCTTCCCCACCCAAAATAAAAAGAAGAAAAAGAAGGGCCACAGAGAAACCAGTTTTGCCTTCTCCAAAACCAGAGATGAGCATAACCAGCCAAATATCACCAAGTTCCAGAACTAAATGGAGATATCACTTTCTGCATAAAATGATAGGTCGTGATCCACCATTAGAACATTTAGCATTGTTTCCAAATTCCAAAGCATGTTTATCCAATTGGTTAATATATTGGTATTTCACCAAGAGAAAATTGACCATCCCAAAAATGGGAAAAAAGAACGGTAATAATAATGTCAAAATACCAAAACAATTATAATACTTTCAAAATTTTCAGATGACTCAAAGGATTGAAGTTGAAAGATATACACAAAGACAACAAAAATCTTAAACCTCCTTACATACTTGTACACGTACATTATACCAAGTACACCCGTCCTTAGGATGATAAATTCTCTTTAAACAACTAGCATCACTTTTCATTTTTCAAAGCACTAACAATCAATTTCCAAGTTCCAAATATCTACACCTAACAAAATTTATAAAAAGGAAAAAGATTAAATTTTTCAGAATCCCTGTTATCAAAGAATGAAAAGTTAGATTTCCATACCATCCCAAACGTCTGTTAGCAATTTCTTGGGTGATGTCGGGCTCTGGCAGAATCGGACGGTTATAGGTTGTGAGGCTTCTGAAGTGAGCAAAGAGAAGGAGGTGGGGATTCATGCACCGACTTCAGGAGCAGAGACTGCCTAATTCGGAGACGATTTATCCTTGGCCTTCATCTCCATGGGAAGTTAACCACCCAGTCTGGGAGGATGGAACTGAGGTGAAGAGAATGGAGGCGGGGAGCAACAAGTACCGTTCAAGACTTTTTTTTTTTTTTTTTCCCCCCACCTTTTTCAATTAAAATAAATTTAGAATTATTTCATGTTAGAATAGATATTAAAACGTAAATATAAATATTTCTTTAATATAAATATATAGAAAAATAAATTACATTAAAAATTTTTTATTACCAATTAATTTCACCTGAGTGGTGTAATAATAAATGAAAACTAATAATAATTAAAAATTTGTCATAATGCTGTTTAAAGATATTTACAATAATAATAAAAAAATTTAAAAAAAAACCCTATCAAATCCAAGATTATTATTGCATAGAAAGAAAGATGATTTCTTTTCAAACCACAAAAATTAATGAGATATGAGCTAAAGACAATGAATCTACAACTAAATTAATTCATATGCAATTAAAATTCAAAATTATAATTTTAAAACATTTTATAAAATGTTCTTCTAACAAGTAAAATAATAAATGTGATTATTTATGTCAATATTGGAGATCGATTTTTTTACCTTCAAACATAAATCATTTAACAAAGATTAAAAAGGTAAATAAATTGAGAAATTAATGACTGCCATTCATATATGTGCATTTAGAAGAAATATTATACACAATACATGTACTCTTAGTCATTATACATGCTTATAGTTTCCTTTGAATTTCTAAAACAAAACAGAAGGAGAATGTGAATGTCAAACTATTTCATTGTCCATTTCCAAGCTAGAATTGGGATCCCATCAAACACTATATTTCTTCCCCTTGGCTATCACTTGCTACATCTTGATCATCAATCACCAAATATGGATTCATTTCAACTACTGGTTGAAAATTATAGAATATGAACAAATAGAATACCAAGCTTGCTCCTTCAGCAGAAGCTATTGAAATCCATTCATCTCTATAACTTAACCAGGCCCTTATTTCTGAAACCCCAAATCTTGTGAAATACAAGTAAGCAATCACAGCGAAGTAGAATTGTCTAAAAAGTGTCAGCTTTTCAAGGTTTTTGGCTGCCTTCCCATCACCCTTTGAGGCCTCCCTTAGGCCTCTAATGGACCAAAAAATTGGAATAAATATGGTTATGCAACACACAATATCAATAACCACGAACATCTCACTCCAAGCAAACCAGTCCTTTCCCACAGGACCCGTTTCGCTGATGATCACAGCAGCTACATTTTCCACAACTTGCAATGGGATTATGAACATCAACATGCTCTTTTCGCGTTCTTGGAGATAAGGTTTCAAGAAAGACCAACCTGTTCCTATGAGAATGATTACTGTGAAAAGCGTTACGCCTTTCAAGAACCCAAAGATGTAGTAAGGAACATCCCAGCCATGAGGTGTGCCTGTGTTTCTGATGTACATTTTATCCTCAGAGGCACAAACCATTTTGAGTGCCATGAAAAGAAGCAATGCAGCCATGATCAGATGAATCTTGTAAAGTGTCGATCTTTGTTTGATGCAAATGAAGCTCCATACAGCAAAGAAAACTGTGTATACAAGAAAGAAAATGAAGTATATTTTTGGCAATAAAGTCTCTCCTGCTGGAAGAAAATCCTTTTCTCCACCTATCATGTTATACATTTGTGTATAAACTTTCATGGAAACAGAGAACTCTGTCTGGCAATTTCCAAAAACTAGATCATATTCATCCGGGTCGTCGATTTTAAACGAGGTACTAAAAGTTGAATCAGAGGTAAGATTATCAAACCTGAAGAGAAGTAGTACAAAATTGCTATACAAGACACAGAAATCTTCTATATATGAAGACTCATTGAAGATTCTTGGATAGGATCCATCCCTAACAAGAAAGAATCCCATGGCAGAAGGGTTGGATTTTGCATTTGGGAACTTTGATTTCCAGGAAACATTTCTGACAGATATATCAACATGCCCGTCAGGAGCAAATCCAAATCTTTCAAACAAAATTATAGGCCTTGCATCATCTAAAATGCCGACATTCTTAATCTCACAAGTACAATATTGGATGATGCTTGAGAATATGATGATGAACAAAGCAAGTAATAAAACAAGGTTTGGAAAGTTATATATCATTATTACAAGAAGTACTTCTTGAAGTGAGTTATTTAGTCTGTAATATGTGCAAAAAGAAAAGAAAAGAAAAAATCTCACACAGATATTAGAAATGAAACTCCTTTGAATTCAATTGAAAAGTGTTGGGGGAAAAAATGAAGGGAGAAATATCAGCTTTTTTTGTGGCATAAATTTTGAATAATTGATGGAAAAACAAACCTCAGCAAATTAACCCTTTATCACTCATCAATTTTATCGATTGAACATATTTATATAATTAAGTTATATTCCGACAATATCAACTAAATTTTCTGAAATAAAATTGAAAGAACAACAACTAACCTACAAAAGATGGAAAAAATGGGTGGTGTAAATGAAACATAAGTAAAAGGTTAGCCTTTCACATTGTTAAATTTAGGTAATCTCACCATACAATTATGAATGTAAATGGATGTTCCATAATTTTCTCACTTGCTTATTTTTAAGAAATTTAATCTCTAACAAATCTTTAAAAAAGAGTTTGATTTATTAAATTTTTTTTAATACAATAATTTCAACTCATAATAAAATTTATATCTAATTTAGAAGATAAGTTATTCAATTCCAAATACGAATTACAATGCCAATAATAGTTTCAAATGATAATTGAATAGTTAATTTGCAAGGAGAGAGGTGAAATTTGAAAAGAAAATGAATGAATGAGTTAAATTTTGGTAAAATTCCTATAATAACCCCACTCCACCGATTCTTTCTAATGTTTATTACGGTAAAATCATCTTTAAATATTTCATCATTTTATTTCCCTTTAAACTCCCAAATAAATAAAAAAAATGCATTTGTCTTTCTTTTTTTTTCCCCTAAAACACTCAAACAACTTTAAATCCAATTTATCTTCTTTCCTCTTCTGTCTTAAGTTAAATTTTCTCTTTTCTTTCATCAAAAACCTTAAAATTTCGAAATTAGCCGTTAATCTTTTGAATACGTAATTATATAAGTCTTTGATGAAAAAAAAAAAGTATGACAATGAAGTTTATAACTTCTATGCAGTGTTTCAATGAACTTGTGATCCTTACCCTTTTTCCTTTTTTTTTTTTTTTTTTCCTTTTTCTTTTCAAGAAATGAGTTTGATACCTAAATGAATGGTTGAACAAAGAAAAAGTTTCTTAAGAAGATTATCCCAAAAAAAATGGTAATGACGGGAGATAGAAACCAAAACCATTTTGGTCAGCTTTTGCCGCCCATGGTCTGTGTGAATAGGATCGGCAAACCAAAATTCTCTGTTGACCATAACCTTTTCAATTTGCTTTCCTTTTCTTTTTCTTTAGGAAGAAAATTCATTGAAATAATATATATATATATTTTTTTTTTTTTATTTTTTTTTTAATACTTCCTCCATCATTATTTAAAAGTCATTTGATCTAATTTTTTTCATTAAATATAAGTAAGTGTTATTAGTTTATTATATATTTTATTAATTTTTTATTATATTATCCTTTTCTCCTTTTTTTTTTCCTCTTTAAATGTCGTTTTTAATTTGATTAGAATATATTTTAGGAGCATTTTAAAGAAAATATATATATTACCTTAATTTTTCAAAATGTAAAAAATGAATGAGAGAGTAATATTTTTGCATATTGCTTGTAAATGATCATATTATTTTTCCCATTGTTTATGTTATTTTTGAGACTTGAAGATTAATTATGTATACCATCATTTTCAAGTCTTCTTCTGTTAACCTATACCCATTGTATAGTCTTAATTAATAATAATTAAGAAGACTAATATAATTTTTTTTATTTCCTAAAAATTAATAGAAGCCACATCTCATGCTTAAAAAGTAATTAATAAAATCCACTTAACATTTGAACTTTCTCATTAGACATCAAATTGGATAAATGGATCATAATAAATATCTCATCCGCCCGAATTGAATATTCTAATTTGACTCGTAGATATTTTAATAAAAATGTTTAACTTAGTTTATTCATGCATTACATTATAAATTTTCTTAATAAAATTTTTTTTTATTTAGAAAATGAGATATTTAATTCTAAATAATCAAAAATAAAATATGAGATATTCATTTCCTAGTGAAAGTAGTAATATCACAAGAAATTATAAATACAGTTATTATTATACTCGACTAATTTATTATTTTTCTATAGCAAATCTTAATAATAATATACAATCTTGAATACTTTAATCATTAGGGGGGAAAATCAAGTGGTAAAGCCACATTAAAGGGGCATTATTCACATCCTCAACTAGTTATAATTAATATAATAAATAAAATAGTTTTTTAAAGGAATTTTTAATTCCCTGTTTTAATTATTTATTCAGTAGAGCACCAAAACCAAAGCTCGGTTTGGATGGAGTCCAGCGTTCAGGCTCTAACTTCCAAATCTGTCTTCCACTTGCTAAGATAGGAATGAATTCAGTAGCAAAAGCATCGCATTTAGCAGGCGTCCATGCCCTAATTATCCTAGTCTTTCTTCTGCAGTCCCTCTCTGGATCCTTCCCACCATCCTGCCACTGCCTTCTTGTTCTTCCCCCAAAGCACACTATAAAAAGGCCAAATAGGGAGGCATTTTTAACATACTATTACTACTAATACTCGTCTACTCGTACAAGTAGTGCTTGGATTGGATGCGAGTACAGTTCCGTATTTCAGCCCCTTTTTGGATCAACTTCTTCACCCAAAAATCCCCCATCCGAAACCAAAGATTTGTTGGCCATTTGGGTTTTTTCTCTTCATCTTCTTCCTCATCGGGTTCTTGGAATTGTAGTCTTAGTAACAGAAAGTTTGTCGCCGCAACTCCGATGGCGACGGCGAAATCTAGGACGCCGCCGCCGGCCCGGCCCCTGCCTTTTCCAGAGTTAACCGAAGTGGGCGTAGCAAAGAGGTGCTGGATCAAGTATTGGAAAGAGTCTACTGTAGCCATGTTAACTCCTTTTGTTATCTCTTTGGCTGCTGGGAATTTGAACATCGACACTTTCCGCCATTACATCTCTCAAGATGTTTATTTTCTCAAGGCCTTTGCACGAGCGTATGTTATGATTTCTCTATTTATTTTTTTCATTTGTTGTGTTTGAATTGTATGATTTATTGGAAATGCATTAGAAAATCTTGAACATCTAGTTTTTTTCTTGTTATACAATTACTTGGAAGTTATATCTCTATGAGCTTTTACTGCTTTGTTCATTTGATTGCAAGTTGGTGTTCTAGATTTATTTATTTATTGTTTGGTTATTGAAAATTTTCAGTTACTCGTTTCTCGATGTTGGTACAATAGTACTTTGATTTATTAACTGCAATTATAGGGTGAAGTTGACAATACTCATGATTTCTTTCTACAAAATCATACAATAGGTGTGAATTGGCAGAGGAGTTTGCAGATGATGACGATGCAAAGATTGCGATCAAGGAACTACACCAGAACATCCTTGAAGAGCTTAAAATGCACAACTCATTTTTAGAAGTAAGATAATCTTGATATTTCATATAGATATTTCTCATCTTTTCTCTCCTCATTTTGGTTGGTGTCGTAATATATGAAATTTACCTATTGCAAATTCTCAATGAAGTTTGTCTCAGGAAATGAATTAATTATCAACGTGCCTTCAAACTATATTCAACTGCACTCTAGAAAGTCTAGTTTTAATCTCTCTCACGTGCATACTTTGTTTAGTTTTTCTTATTGTTGTGGTCTATGTTATCAGGGTCGTGGGGTTAATTTAGATATTTTTTGGATGAGATCCCCCAATTATTTTTTTGGTTTGGGATCTTCCTTCTGTTTGATCTCTCTCATGCTCTCCCTCAAACACCCACATTAAAGGACAAAGTAGTTGTTCACGAAAGTGTCCCATATATCTTCCAAAGGTTAAATTGGCTATCATTCGGAAAAGTCATTTTAGATTGGATATTTGGTTACATTTTCTCCTTCATGCTTCTCTCTTCTGCCACTTTTTCCTTCCTTAATTACCTGTTGTTGCATAAAGTTCTCAATCCTCTATAACCTAATTTTCTGTATATATTGTATATCTCTGCATTGATTGGGACATTCTAGGTCTCCTTGAATCAAATGCTCTCATAGGGTTGTTATTGCTACAAAGTTTGAATATGCTATCATTTTTTTTTCTGCAACTACCTTTTTCTATTTTGTAGGGTATATCATTTTAAAATGCATGTCCTGCATTCACCTTATGTACTTGGCATGTGGGACCCAAATTAAAATTGAAGGCTAGCTGAACCATTAGAATGATTTTGCATTTTATTCCAAAGTTGATCTTTCTCCTTTCAAGAGCACCAGTTCACTGTCTATGAAAATGAAATTACAACTGAGGCATCCGCACAAAAAGGGATTAAAGAAAATTAAATGTGATCGTTATGATACTTGACAGAGTCATGACTTCCATGCTTTCTGATATTTTGATCCATTTTATTAGTGTCTTGTCCATTGAGATGACAGATTTTAGCCTGTTAAAACATAATAACTGAATTAGTTTTGCAGTCATTATGATATCAATTTATCTAAGCACTGGAATTTCAAGTTGCACTTCCATTTCTATCATCTAAATGGGCAGTAATGATATTGACATTATAGCCTTGCTTGGAGTTTGATTTGATGGTCTTCCAGCAAAAGGTGATATTTGACTCTGTAGTCCTGGAGTGAACTGTGTGCAAGGCATTTGAGATGGTCTCTAGTTACACCGTTAAGGCTCCTTTTCTCTTGCCGCCTTCTGTCTATCCAAAACCTTGAATGGTGGAGTCCAATATGAATGGTTAATTCTCTCACTCTCTTGGAATTGGTTGAGGTTGGAGAACCCCTATAGTGGTGAGGATGTTACCTGGAGTAAGGATCATAACTTTTAGTTAAATGCTTCGTTGCCTAACTCTTTGATTCTCTGACTTTGGTTTTATGTTTTTTGAAAGACATTTAAATGGTGTGTTTGTCATTAAAGCTTAATTGTGTTAGTCATTGACTGTGTACTCTCTCATTTATATGTTAAATGATTACAATTCATTACATTTCTGGTAATATTTTGATCTCAAGAAAGCTTGCTGCCCTTGATATGTGTTGTATGTCAAATTTCTGTGTATAAGAGCTCATATACAAATGCATTACCATTCTTATATAGGTTTACAAGTAATATAGTTCATATACAAATGCATTACCATTCTTATATAGGTTTACAAGTAATATCTGTCATAGTATATTAAATTTATATATTTATTGATGCGTGTAGGAATGGGGTATTGACTTAGCCAAAGAAATTAATCCTAACCCAGCAACAGTTAGGTACACGGAGTTTTTAGTGGCAACAGCCTCAGGGAAGATTGATGCTGTAAAAGCTACTGGAAAAATTGGAACACCTTTTGAGAAGACAAAAGTAGCAGCTTATACTCTAGGTGCCATGACACCTTGCATGAGTCTTTATGCTTATATAGGCAAGGAATTGTTTCATCTTCCTGATGATGATGGAAGTTCTCATCCCTACAAGAAGTGGATTGACATTTATGCTTCCGAAGCTTTCCAGGTCAACTCTCAATTTTGTGTTTACCAAGTTACTATTTTGAGAATACATTAAAGTGTCCTTACTTTATTTTTATCTTAATCTGTTAATTTAGGCATCTGCACGGCAAACTGAGGACTTACTGGACAAATTAAGTGTTTCCTTGACTGGTGAAGAGCTTGAACTCATTGAAAAACTCTACCATCAAGCAATGAAACTTGAGCTGGACTTCTTCGTAGCTCAACCACTTCAGCAGAAAACTGTTGTTCCTCTGTTAGAAGAACTCAGAGAAACAAAGGATCATTTTTTGATATTTTCAGATTTTGATTTGACATGCACCGTTCTTGATTCTTCTGCTATCTTGGCAGAAATTGCCATTATGACAGCCCAAAAATCTGATCAAATTGAATCTGAAGACCAAGTTCCTCGGATGTCCTCAGCTGATCTGAGAAATGCATGGGAAGTTTTATCAAATCAGTACACCGAAGAGCATCAACAATGTATCAAGAATATATTACTTACAGAAAAAGGTAAAGTTGTTGATTGCATTTCTATAAGTCTTTTCTTGGAGCTTTATTAGAATTTCCAGTGTGAATCTGTGATTGTTTTATGAAAGATTTAACTTGAAATTAACTTCCTTTGATGCAGCCGACAATTTCGAGTATGAGAGTCTACGTATATCTCTGGAACAGCTTTCAAATTTTGAGAAAAATGCAAATCTGAGGGTAATTGAGTCTGGAGTCCTTAAGGGTTTGAGTATTGAAGATATGAAAAGAGCTGGAGAGCTTCTACTTCTCCAGAATGGTTGCACCGACTTTTTCCAAAGCCTGATAAAGAATGAGAATCTAAGTGTAGATATTCATGTTCTCTCGTATTGTTGGTGTGCTGATCTTATCAGGGGTGCTTTCTCTTCAGGTATGTTCTTTGATTGTTAAAGATTTACTGAAGTTTATATCAGTTCTTTAGGAAATTATTGTACTATACTCCCTTTGTCTAGAATCTAATGGCTCTAATTTTATATTGAAATCTAATGAATTTTATTTTTATAATAAACATATTTTGGAGGACTGGCGAGGTCAATCCCAAAATTTCAGGTTATGGTGCTTCGGTCCTCTTTAATTTTTTTTTATTGCTTTGGTCCCCAAAACATTTTCGAATTGTGGAATAAGTCCCTTTTATCATTTCTGGCACAATACTATCCAGACTACATGGAGTAAATTCTATATTTTGGTAGCTATAGTCCCAAAATATATATATATTTTTTTGGCCTTTTCTAATTCTCAAAATATTTTTGAGTTATGGATTTGGTCTTTTTACACGGATTCCGGCAAGAAAATGTCCAAGTCAAAGGGTTGTTTTCCATTTCACTTATTTTCATTTCCTGAAATGGGTGTAAAATAATCCAAAACCAAGACCCTTTGATTTGGACGATTTCTTGCCGGAATCCGTCTAAAAGGACCAAATTGACAAATTGAAAATATTTTGAGGATTAAAAAAGGTCCAAAAAAAAAGAAACTTTTGGGACTATAATCACTAAACATAGAATTTACTTTTTGCTTGAGTCTTTCCGGTATTGCACTGGAAATATAAAAATTACTAATTCCACAACTTCAGATGTCCAGAACCTGATCTCTTTAATCCTGTCCGCACATGGTTCGACTTGTAAACACTTTGAATAATTAGTGGTAACTTGTATGTGATTAAATGCTTTGTTGAATATAAATGAAGGACTTTATTTTATGGTGACGGTTCTGTTTTTTTGGTTGTTTTGGGTTATCAACAAAGTGATTGTAGGGTAGTCTTGGTTCTGAGATTTGGCTGTTATGTTGTGCAGGTGGTCTGGATGTCCTAAAAGTACATGCGAATGAATTCAACTATAAAGATAGCTTATCAACGGGTGATATTGTGAGGAATATGGAGTCCCCCATTGACAAAGTTGAAACTTTTGGAAAAATCTTGCAAGATTTGGGAAATGAGAAACGAAAGTTCACTATATTCATTGGAGACTCGGTGGGAGACTTGCTTTGTTTACTTGAGGCTGACATTGGTATTGTGATTGGTTCAAGCCAGAGTTTAAGGCGAGTTGGAACTCATTTTGGAGTTGCTTTCGTTCCTTTGTTCAATGGACTTGTTGAGATGCAAAGGGAAATTGAAAGGAAAGGGGAGTCTAATTGGAAGGGACTCTCTGGGTTTCTTTACACGGTCTCTAGTTGGGCAGAGATTCATGCCTGCATTCTTGGCTGGCCTAAGCATAATAATAGTAGATAGAAGTTGATATATAGATTTGATGATAGGAAGGGATACTCAAACCAATTGTCTATAGAAAGATACACATAAAATGCATTGACAATTGACGGCTACGTGGCTGATTTTATTTTGGGCCACATATCATCCTGATCATTAGTTTTTGCTGCTATAAGTAGAAAATGTAAATTTGATTCTTCCCCTTTTATTGAATATTTTGCGAGGATCCTTTTACCGTTCATTATTGGTTTGAGTTATTGTACAATTTAATTTTTTTAAGCTTTAACCTTTTCAAAAGTTTTGATTCTTAAAAATTGTTTTTGATCTTTATCGTCTTTAAAGTTTTTTTTTACCTTGATCATATTTAAAGTTGATTTCAAAATCTAGTGTTTTTTTAGGAATTCGATAAAAAAAATTAAAATATTTAATCGTAATTTATTTAAGGATGATAAAGATTAAAAAATAAAATTAATGATCAAAACTTTTAAACGGTTAATGTTTGGGGATGAAATTATATAATAATTTTTATTCGTTTTTGCAATATATTTTTTTTACCTTTATTTATTTATTTTTTTGGGAGGGAGGGAACACTGTCCCTTACTATCAGCAGGTCTCGAACTTGGGACTTCTGACAAGAGATATCAAGCGGGTTTGCCACTAGGTCAAGCCTCACTCGGTTAGTTTTTGCAATATTAAAAATTTTTTATTTATTTTTTTGCTCTTTTGGAATTCTAATTTCAAAATGCCAATGATAAATCTTTTTTATTTAAAGAATAACAATAATAAATATAACTTTCAGTTAAAATTTTGTAGATGTTCTTTTTTGCCTATTAACTATCTAAACTTCATTTCGGGCGAAAAAAAAAAACCATCTTGAAACTGGACTTTTTACTCTTGTAATATATAATAAAATATTTTAATACTTTTTAAAGAAAAATGATTATAATAATTTTTTAATAGTTTGTGAAAAAATGATGTTCATTGAATTTAAAATAAAAAATGTTATTTTTAAAAAAAAATTTATATATAAAGTCTATTAATTATAAAAGGATATGTTTATTGAATATAAATAAAAATTTTAAAAAATGAAATATTATATTTTTAAATATAAAAGTTATATTCATTTAATATGAGATTATATTCAATTGAATTTAAATAATTTTTTTTATTAATATAAAAAATAGGTGACTATTTGAAATGGCAAAATTTCAAATTTCTTGAGTTTTTCGTTGATTTTCAAGTTTCTGTTTTAAATATATATATGAGAAAATAGAGAAAAATACACATCAACTATTTACGATTCACTGATCATCTGATCATAATACCCATAAACTCTGTTTTCATCTATTTATATACATAATGAATTTACGTGTATTTATTTCTATCCTACCATCGCACCCTACAATGGAATTAAGCAACTATGTCTTATGTGAGAAATGTGTGCTTATTATTTAGAAGTAAAATATTCTTTTTAAGTCTATTCCCAAACCACCTGTATGAAACAAAATAGACCCATTAAAATTCATAAATGAAATTTAGCTATTTTCACAGATGGTTTGTTTATACGGGTGGGTTTTAGCCTTTTTTTTTTTTTTTTGAAATAGACTTATAAGGATTATTTAGCCCTTAAACAATAAAGATATGTCTTTTACGTGAGACAGAGTGACTTGATTTCATCGTGGAGTGTGGTTGTGAGGTAGAAATAAAATCATGTAAATTCGTATATAAATAGATGAAAATAAAATTTATGAGTATTATGAATAAATCGTAAATAGTTAACTTGCAATTTTTTGCTATTTTCCCATATATAAAATATACTTATGTTCCATACAAAAATTATAGGAATTATTTATAGGGACTTATGTTCCATACAAAACTCAAGGAATTTATCCAACTCCCTTGGTTTAAATTTTTTACAATTAAATATTAGTACTGTTTTGTTTTATTAATTTACTTGTCAATTTTTTAAAATTATTAAAGTTATTATTACTTTTATTCAATAAGACATTTATTATTTTGTTACCTATTATTATACTTTTACTTATGATATGTGACTCCATGATGGCTCAGAATCTCCTGTCACATAACTGTGTTTCGCTCTTTATTACATCAATAAAAATTTAATACATGTTGCTAAGAGATTAAGTTTAACTAGAATTTAGTTTATCTTTTTAAGTTTTAATATTAAAATATATTAAAAGAGAATAATTAAATATTACGAATAAGATTTTTATTAATATAATAAGGGCACATAAATATATGACAGGAGATCTGGATCTATCGATAGTTGGTTAGGTATTTTATCATTCTATCTTATTTTATTAGATAGAAGGTATGCTTATTGAACTCAAGACAAACAACATATATAACCTTTCACAATATTAGACTGAAAAGTTTTGTGCTCTTTGAACTAAGTGGAAGGCACAATACAAAAGCAGATGCATAAAAATTCCTTTGAATGTTAGTTGCAATATGCATTATATATATCCACCAACAATAATGACTACTTTTAATGAAATTTTAACTTTAACCCTCTTTCAAAGTTGGCCTTTGCACTAGTGTTCTTTGACTTCTTTAGACTTTAATCTTTGCTTACTATGGTAGACTTGCTTGGGATTCCATAGCCGCCACTCCCATTATCCACAGGGTGACAATATCTTTTAATTATAACATATTACTTTTTTTTTTTTTTTTTGAACCAAAAACAAGACTTTTTCTTTCTTTTCTTTGTATTTTTGGATATCTAAATCTTGAATCATTAGAAGGGAATAAGCGAAGAGAGGGAACCTTCACAACCAAGTGATTTATTGATTATATAATTTTTTAATGTACGAAAGATAAGATTTCAATTAATGATGAATGTGATTGATGAATGAGAAAAATAATCATATTATTTAGAATAAAATGTATAGATTCAATTATTATCGAGTTATAATATATATATATATAGAGGTTATTATTTTGGATCCATAATTTAGCTTCTATAAAAGCTCATCTATTTTTCAGTTAGCCAATATTTTTGTTTTTGTTGGTGAGGCGGGAATTACTCATAATTCTTGTAAATTTTGGTTTCAATTCAACGCATGTATACCACATTGCATTTGGTGTAAAAAAGAAGAATGCATATAAATAATAATTAAAAAACGATATCTTATTGAACAACACAAATGAAGAAAATGGAAAACGTGTATCACATTAACTTTTCGTCCTCTTTCTGACCAAAAATATAAGGTAAAAAATTGCCTCACCTCACAAACTAAAGAAAAGGGCAAAAAAAAAAAAAAAAAGAATATTAAAATGAGCAGAGAAACCAGGGGATCAAGATGTTTGATTTCAAACATTTCAAAAAATTTTAAATTTGCAAATTGTAAAAGGCCTTTCTTTTTTAAGTTTAGAAAAAAATATATTCCCTCTATCCGAAAATGAATATCTCATATATAATTTTTGAATATTTTATTTTTTAAATTAGTAAAAACATTTATTAAAAAAATTAATAATGTAATATATTAATGAATTAAATTAAATTTTTTTTATTAAAATTCGTACAAATCAAATTGAAACATTTAATTTCAAATTAAACCATTAATTCTTCACAAAAATAAGCGTCATCTCATTAGTGGATTTGATGCTTCTTGTGGGCCAGGCCAGGCCAGGCAATATCCATACTAGGGTACTTGATCTTCGGTAGGCTGCCCCGGACCCTGTAGTATTATTAGTACGCAAGGCGGGAAATAATACACCTCCGCAAATTCGTTATTTCGAATATTAAGAATTTTAAAAAATAATATATATATATATATATATATATATACGGATTTGTTAAGACGCGACCCGTGAATTCATTATTTTGAATATTATAAATTTTAAAAAATAATATATATATATGTATATATATATACGGAAATGTTAATATGTGTTTGACCGTGCACATTAATGAGTGCAGTAGTTAGTCAACTAACGGTCAAATTTAATGGTTTCCATTTTTTTTTTTTAAACAATTTATTAAAATTTAATCAAATGCCCCTAGGGTTTAGTTTATCCTTTTAGGGTTTAGTTTTATCCTTTTAGGATGTAGTTTATTCTTTTAGAGTTTAGTTTATCCTCTTAGGATTTAGTTTACCGTTAGTTAACTAACTACTGTACTCATTAGTGTGCACGGTCAAGCACACACTATCATTCCTCTCTCTCTCTCTATATATATATATATGGATTTGCTAAGGTGCGCTCCGAAACGAGCCTTAATACTCGCCCCAACCGTTACCATAATGGAATTTTTGCTCCGTTTGGTTGGCTGCATGAGTACTGTAGTAAAAATTCTGTTACGGTAACGGTTGGAGCGTGCATTAAAGCGCGCTCTGGAGCACACCTTAGCAAATTCGTATATATATATATATATATATATATATATATCTATTTAGTTAATATAATAAAACAAAATCTCTTAATCAAATTGCTTTAAAAAATAAAATAAAGGGACTATTAAGGTTAACAACTTTTAAAAAATAGTAAATATTCTTTAAATTTTATTGAAAAAAATAAAATTTGTTTTATACAAGTTGCATACCAAATTCCAAGGCCACCAATGTGACGCGGCGGTCGATTATTTTGACCCTTGGAATATATAATATGAAATACACAGTCCTTGATGGAGTAGCTCTAACTCAGCTACATAACTTATAACTAAGCAAGAAATTATTTGATAATTCTATATACAATTAAGTCCTAAATAAAGTGGAGTTAACCGTACACTTTTATCAACCACTAAATAATTGAAGTTAGTTCTCCACTTTCTATCAAAGGAATTTCTTATTCTTGAATAATTATGAGTAAATCTCCATTTTTTTTTTTTATTTTGGTCATGTAAGTCCTCATTATTTCTTTTTATCTTTTTAAGCCCCTTATCCTTTTGATTTAAATCAAAAGTTTTGATTGTATCCTTTAAAATTCTTAATCATTTTTCCATTGGAAAGTTAAGTCCCTAATCATTTTACGGGTAGGCAACAAAGTCCATCTCGCAATTATGATATATTGGACATTCATTTTAATCAAATAAGCTGGGGATAAGAAAATCATTTCACTGTTTCTTCCCCTTCTTTATGCCATTATCATCTTCTTGAGGTGCTCATCTTGCTCTTCAATTGGTTGCTCATCTCACCGCACAAATCGATTGCTACTATGAGATTCAGGATTTAAGAGTTTTTTAAAATTTCAAAAGTGTTTGAATATATGTTTCTTCTTAAATCATTTCTTCTTCTTTCATTTTGGTCAACCTTGTTTTATTTTATCTTATTTATTTATTTTTTGATTTTAAAGAAGGAAAAGTAATAGTGAAAAAACTTTCATATCCTCAATTTATTTAACCAAAATAAATGTCCAATGTATTATCTCGCCAAAGAAAAAGGACTTTGTTGGCCATGTGTGAAAAGATTGGGTACCTAATTTTCCAATAAAAAACATGGTTAAAGATTTTAAATGGTACAATAAAAGCTTAGGGATTTAGTTGGTTTAAATAAAAAAAAAAGATACGGGACTTAAAAAGATTAAAAAAAAAAAGAAATGAAACAGGACTTATATAGCCAAAATATAAAATAACAGGGACTAAAATGAGGATTTATTTACATTTATAAAGAAAAATCCTAATTAATTAATTAATTCCCATTGTCAAAAAACAAATTAAAAAAAGCAGTGTTGTGGATTAATAATTTGATCATATCATCACACTCTAACCATTCATATTTTCTTTTCCCCTTTATTCCCCCCTCTACCGGATAAGCATAATAGATTTGGCCGTACAAAGAGTATCTCTTTCCATTATTGGTGCATCAATATATTCATTATTCAATACAGATTTTTATTTATTTGGTTTAATGCTCTCTTGTTGAGATGTGACCAAATAGACCAAGGCAAAGTTTGTCTTTGTGTATATAGGTTAATATTATAAATTAAACTGAAGGGGTTTTGGATTCAATTAAGACATTAATTGATGTGTGGTAATGTCAATGTAATGTAGTTCTTCCAATATGTGTTTGTGGAAAATGATTTGACATTTTTGTCTGAGGGTGAAGATGGTGTCCTTTTCAGCTGAATGTGAAAATATTTTTCACCCAAGAAATAAATTTAAAATTTGTCCCATAATATGTACCAACACATTTGCTTAGTCACTTTCACTAAGTGTTTCCTCTTCTTTTTTTTTTGTTTGAATGTCTTTTCAAAAGAGGGTTCATCTCATATTTTGTATCTATATTTGAACTAACATTGATAAAAACAAAAATATAAAAGAAGATTTCATCAAGCTAGGGTGTCTAGGAAGGTCGAATTTGAACTCAACCAATACTATACAGGTCTCATCTACAAGTTACTCGATCACACCTTTAAATGAGTGTAATTCCGAACATAAGAAGATAAGTGTTTAATTACAAGATATAGTTATAGATACAGATGTCAACATATAAATGATTCAATATTCTGGTTCTAAATTGCTAAATGTATAAACCAAAACTCCTCTCTTCTAACATGTTATTAAAATAAGTGAAAATTTAATTGTGCAATTATCCATATTTATTCTCAAAATACATACCTTTTCTTTTATCACAACATATATGTGCTTATTTTGTCACTTTTCTTAATTAAATCTTTAAGGTCCACGAACCAACGTGATTCCAAAAGTCCAGGTAAAATGAAGTTGCCTTCATTTCAAATAGTCTAGAGAGATATAATTTGCAGCATTTCATGAGTACTTTCCTGCATGCGCACTTCCTGTTTTGTTTGCTTTAGGTTTTGATCAGTCGGCCCAGTTCGGTCACAAGACACCTTTGATTATATATACTTATTAGTTATGGTAATTCTCATTAGTTGACCACATCTTACATGGCTCCCCTCATCAGATTCCCACTGTATGCTCGTTGAAAAGTTTGTCATTAATAATTCATGAGAATTAATGGATAATTTCTCGTCCTCTTACTTTTCTTTTTTTGGGGGGAAAAAGAAAATCCCATAATTAAAAAAATATAATTACCTGTCTTGTGTGTTCTTTGCAGTTCCTAATTTAATTATAACCTTGTACCTTCCGTCTATCATACTATGAAAGTCACAAGATTATTTATACATATAATAGAACCATCAATATATATTCTCCTCTCCCTCTACCCAACTATATAAGAACATCAATTTTCTTCTCCATCTTCTTACTTTGTTTTTTCTCCACTTCTTTCTGTTGGTTTTTTCTTCTATCCCGAGAGAGAAGCCGCAGAAAATATGATGCAGTTTATTATTGCTGGAGGGTTGCATCATTGGTCATTGTCCCAGCTGCATGAAGATTCAGAAATAGAAGTGGTGATGAAGATAAAGAAACCAAGGCCAAGAGGCTAAATTGAAGAAATGTATATGTTCTAGGCAAGTCAGATTCTTGGCTGTGATTCTCTCTCTCTAACACTCTGGGGTTTTTTTTTTTTTTGGCCTTTTTTTCTTTTTTAATTTCTCCGTTTTGATGTCATGTGTTTCAATTTCTTGGGAGAGAAGAAGAAATGGAAATAAAAAGGGTTTTGGATGCTCAAAACCAAACCTATATATAGGTTTTTCATGTTCTTGAAAGTCTGAAGAAAGTTGATCTTCTTCTTCAACTCCTCCTTGAACATGATCAACCGTTCCTTACATATATGTAATAGAAGAAATTAATCTATATAGACAAATTATTTTGGTAAGAAAAATTGTGAAAACATATATTGTTTCCTTTTTTCGTGGTTCTAATGAATGGTTAATTAGTTCAATATTCCTTTTATTTGGTATTTGGATTATTTCAATCATTTTGGTTTATTGGCTACAAACCAAACACTTAACATATCCAATCAACAACAGAATATTTTCCAACTTATCTTTCAAGAATGAAAGACTTGTTACTTCTTCTTTTTAGGAGGTTATAAGACCTCTATTTTCCTTATTTCGGTCCTCTAATCCTTTTTTAATTTTTTAAAGGTAAAAAGAAAAGAATCCACGTAATTCTTGATTTAAGTTGACTGAAGACAATTCTTGATCAGAACCCTTCAAAAATGATCTGAAATGAGAACCCAAACTAATTCTGCAATTAGAGTTACATATTTCACCATGAGTTATTATAGTATGTATTATTTTTTGTTGTATTATTACATATGGTTTTGTTTCCTTCTTTTCAAGGCCAATCAGGCATCTTATGGGGGAATCAAGAAGTCAATTTGGGGGTTGGTTTAATTAGAAATGTGGAATCTTTTTCATAGCTTAGTTTTTAAAGAGGCACAGAAAAGGTCAAGAAACATACGCCACAGCTTTTCTGTAGCTTTCTTAATTTCATACTTTTACCAGAATTTTAGTTGTCATTGGCCATCATCAATATTTAGGATATGGATGATGCAGCGTACAAAGGGTCCCCTTGCTTCGATGACTAAAGAGCTGTTCAGTAATACTCCATCCCAAACATTAACGGTCATTTTACTAAGAAATAATAAATATATGTTTTTTTTTATATTTAAAATATCTTTTATCTTTCATATTTATAATTACAGTTGTATTTTTTCATAATAAACAAAAGAGGATATTAAATAATGGATAAGAATGAAAAAAACATAATAAATATGTATTATAAATTGTAAAATAACTTATATTGTGGAATCAATATAAGAGGTTAAAACGACTTATATTTTGGGATGGAAAGTGTAATTAATTATTATTATTCTAGATTAATTAATCCAAATCTGATATACTTTCCAGAGGTCACAATATGAAAAAAGAGACAAGAAACTTTAAAGGGAGAGATTAAAGAAGAATCTTAGCAATTTTTTCTATTGGTTTGTGACTCATCAAGAACATTATAACGACAAGGTTTGGTTCATCATTAATAATGCTGATTTATTTTTATAATTACTTTAAAAATACAGTTCACAAGTTGATGATTAGCTGGATTTTGGTGGATTTGGTTTTGTGATTTTGAGGTAATTAAAAAGACACGGGGGTGGGTGGGTTAGGGTTGAAAGATTGATTGTAGGTTTTTATTAATTTACTCGGAAGGATTTCTGGCTTTTAAAGTTTTTTAAGGGAGATTGGTCAATTTGGTATTCAAACTGATGCACAAAATCAACCTTGGTACATACCTTTTTTTTTTTGTTTTTTTTTTTCCTATCAAATAAATATTAAAACAATTTTCGAACGTCTAAATTGATACTTTCAATCTTATTCCTACGTATTTTCAACGAAGATAGAATGTATTGATCATTTTGATACCTAACGTTATACCTAAATTGAGGATTGGTATCCATTGCTTTTTCTTTAACCAAATAAGTACTTTGAAAGTTGTTTGGATATTTAATCAGCTAAAATGAAAAACAATGGTTACTAAATTAGTGATTTTCTCTTAAAAATAATTAATCACTTGACCAGCACATGCCATCTGGATTGAAAATACATTAGAATGGAATCAGAACTACTAATTTAAAGGTTTGAAAGTTACTTTGATACTCATTTGATAAAAAAAAAAAAATCAATAGATATCAATATTGACTCTGAACAGAATTTTGGATATCAAATTGGCCAATCTCCCTTTATTGAGTTAAGATCAAAGGAGCTTCATGAATCATGAATGACCTAACAATTATGTGAGAAAAGATAGTGTACCTAATGTATATAAAAATGGACCTAACGATTGAAGATTAGAAAGTGACTACGGATTAGGTTTTCTGACAGTTAATTTCCAAATATATCCAAATTGATTCACCCAATTTCAATTTTACCCACTTTCTATAAACATTTCATTTCTACCCAAATGGGTTGACCCAATTTCAT
>JAOXNR010000032.1:10045306-10122631 GCA_028571225.1 Parsonsia alboflavescens | reverse complement strand
ATATATATATATATATATATATATATATATATATATATTATTAATAAAATCTTAAACAATATATTAAGCCTTAAAGAGTATTTGATATTTATCAAATAACATATTATTCTCTCTCCAAAATTGAATGTCTATATTTCTATTTTGAGTTGTTCAAAAATGAAAGTCCCATTTATAAAATTAGTTAAAATTTTCTTAAAAAATTGATATGATTAATCGTAGAATGGACTAAGTCAACTAATATTCTTAAAATTCGTACAAGTAAAATGGGGTATTCAATTATAGAGGTAATGAGTATTATATTTGGTGATGTAAAAAATGATATAGGAGATGCGATAGAATTATATATCCAAGCCGATTCACTATTGTAAATCACTAAAATAATAATAAGCATTCACATACCCTTTTTTACAGTTAAACATTGCTAAAATAAAAAACCACACGCCTCTTATTTTCACGTTGATAATAATTAATTAAGAGTTCATGAAGCATCAAACCTTAATAAAATTAATAAAAATTTTTAAAATGCACAAGGTTAAGAGCTTGAATGTTGGCAAGAAACCAACTCTCTCCCTCTCTCTTTTTTTTCCCTCCCAATTTTATCTAACTTAAAGTCAACTTTCTATTTTAATCTTTTTAGCATCAAACCTTAATAAAATTAATAAAAATTTTTAAAATGCACAAGGTTAAGAGCTTGAATGTTGACAAGAAACCAACTCTCTCCCTCTCTCTTTTTTTTCCCTAACAATTTTATCTAACTTAAATTCAACTTTCTATTTTAATCTTTTTAGCCTGGGTAATGATAACAAAGTGTAATCTAGATATTTTAATTCATAAAATATATTAACATTTAACTTTAAATATTGTCAAATTTAAAGCTATCGAATATTGAGAAATGTAGAAACTAGATATTACATGACACAAAACGCTAAAGCCCTCTTGGATTGGATTCTCACATTGATGGAAAAAAAAATTCTGATATGATAAATTAAAAAATATGCATAGAAGAAAGCAATGCAAACAATTTTTGGATGGGAGTCTTAGTTGTCCCTTCCCATTTCAATAATGGTTGCAAATGAAATGAAAGTTTCTTTTCTTTTCTTTCCCAAGGGAAATTGCAACCTGATTTCCCCTTCACATGGGAGCTCATGGGATTCCACCTTTTTTGAGCTTTCATTATTATTAAACCTATCATATCAAATTTTTGGATTTAAAATTCAACTTTCCCTGTTGGGTGCATGTGGGTAACTTGTAAGACCCCCAATTTGATAATGGCTCAAGAATGGTGTTTGGTGAGCAAAGACAATCATTGCTCTCTCATATGGGAAAAGTTCTTAGTGTGTGTGTATACATTTGTCATGGCATTTTGATCCCTTAACATGAAGAGATTCTTACATTCTGGTTGTATTTGAGTATAAAGAGACTTAATTTTTTTTTTTTTGTTGTTGTTCCATACAATAATTTGAATGAAGGGTTCAAGAATCTTGATAAAAATGATGAACCAGCTTCAACATGTTCTTCTAGTTTCCTTACAATGAATCAAACTAATACTTCCAGCCTTGCAAACCAATTATGACACAAACAAATGTGAAAACAAGATCAAGAATTGGTTCTGGTTAAACAGCTCTTTTGATGCTTTTACTTCATTTCATAGTGGGGTTTAATGAGTAAGTAACTCACGAATTTTTCGAGAACATTCTTGAAATTTCTGGGGTTATTTCTCTCTAAACTGATTTATTTTCAAATTGTTAATTCTGACTAAATTACTCTTAGCTATTTCTGTTCAACATGTAAATGATAATCTCAGATAATTCCTAGTGACATTGGCTGAATATTTAGGCCTTAAAGTTAAAAGTTTGAGTAAAGCTGCTGGAACACTGACTCTGACATGAAATGATATGTAAAAAGATGACAAGAAAAACCTTGTTTTCTCTTGGCAATAGATTGTTTTGACAGATTAAGAATAAACAATTTTGATTTCTGCAAGAACATCAGTAAATTAATTTCCTTTAGGTTCATATGCCAATAGTAAACATCTTGCTGGCTTGACATATTCTTTAAGGAAATGGTTAAGGAATCAAAAGACAACATAAACAAGCTAAATTCAAAGGAAGAAACAAAAGACATTGTGATTTACTACTCATCCTTCACATTTTAATATAAAGTTCAAAATCATTAAACTTTGGTTGACCTTATGATCAATTATCAGATGCGAAATACATGTACTTACCCAGTCACTGAAAACACATTCCTTCCATGTTTCAGTGTCGGAATAATTTTCAATAATTCCAAACTTTCGAGTCATTACTCTCGGATTTATAGGCTGGCTCAGATCCCAAGACCTCACGATTCACTCAAATGTGATTAATTAGTTCTTAATCATATGTTTAATCAATTACTACTACTATTATCTAGTTTCTAATAACAGATGGACACGGGTCCCATTTTATATCATAATCGTAACTGACTGATTAACCAATTATCTGTCACTTTATCGCTTCCTGATATAAGTCCATCATGTTCTTTCACTTGCCTTTGTTCTTTTGAACCAAAAAATGATCAAAAGCTGAGAATAACAAACTGAAAAAAGGGAGAAAGAAAACAAGATGAAGGTACATCTGCTTTTCTGGTACTGTTCCATTGGTTTCTCTCTTGTTTTTGTCTATGGAGATTCAGCTGCGCCAAGTTCTGAAGTTTCATCTTTAATGTCATTGAAAGACAACATTACTGATCCATGGGATCACCTCAGAGGCTGGAGATTCCCCACCAGAAATGAGGTCAATGGAAGTTCAGGTCACTGCAGATGGACCGGCGTCTCATGCAATTCCAAAGGCTTTGTTGAGGGGCTAGACTTGTCTAGTCTGAACTTCAGTGGCCTCATTTCTGAGCATATTCTAGGGCTGAGGAGTCTGTCTTTTCTCAACATAAGTTGTAATGACTTCTCTTCTTCATTGCCGAAATCGTTAGGAAATCTGACTTCATTGAAGAGCATTGATGTAAGTCAGAACAACTTTGTTGGGAAGTTTCCAATTGGCCTTGGAAGTGCATCAGGATTGACAATGGTCAATGCATCAAGCAATAATTTTGCGGGGTTGCTGCCAGAAGATCTTGGCAATGCAACTTCACTTGAATGCCTGGATTTCAGGGGGAGCTTCTTTGAAGGTTCAATTCCAACTTCTTTCAAGAATTTGCAGAAGCTGAAGTTCCTTGGCCTTTCAGGTAATAATCTCACTGGAAAGATCCCACCAGAGATCGGTCAGTTATGGTCTCTGGAGACAATCATTATTGGATACAATCAGTTTGAGGGTTCAATCCCAGCTGAATTTGGTAATCTTACTAATCTTCAGTACCTGGATTTGGCTGTTGGTACTTTGAGTGGTCAAATTCCAACTGAACTGGGCAGATTGAAAAGGCTTACCACAATTTACCTGTACCACAACAACTTTGAGGGAAAGATTCCAGCAGAAGTTGGAAGTATTTCATCCCTCATATATCTGGATATCTCTGACAACCAATTTTCGGGAGAGATTCCAAATGAAATAGGAGACTTGAAGAATTTGCAGCTGCTGAATCTAATGCTCAATAATCTGACTGGTCCCATTCCAAAGAAACTAGGTGAGTTGACAAAACTTGAAGTTCTTGAGCTGTGGCAGAATTCTTTGACAGGCATTTTACCTGTGAATCTTGGTAGGAAAGCCCCCTTGCAACGGTTAGATGTTTCCTCTAACTTATTAACGGGTGAGGTTCCACCAGGGTTGTGTGATTTTGGGAATCTCACAAAACTCATTCTCTTTAATAATACATTCACTGGTGAAATCCCGTTTGGCTTCTCCAACTGTTCTTCATTAGTTCGAGTCAGAATACAGAATAACCATTTATCTGGAACCATCCCAGCAGGATTCGGAACTCTTCCAAAACTTCAAATGCTAGAATTGGCTCACAACAATCTCACTGGTGAAATTCCAGAGGAATTCACTTTGTCTGCCTCTTTGTCTTTCATCGATATCTCCTCGAATCATCTTGAATCATCTTTGCCTTCTAGCATTTTGTCCATTCCTGATCTCCAGACTTTTATTGCTTCCAATAACAACCTGAAAGGAAGCATCCCGGATCAGTTCCAGGATTGCCCATCTCTTGCTGTACTTGACCTTTCAAGCAACCATTTCTCAGGTGGAATTCCTCAAAGTATTGCTTCATGTGAAAAGCTAGTGACTCTGAATCTTCGAGCTAACCAGTTTACAGGTGAAATACCAAGTCCTATTGCATCAATGCCAACTCTATCTGTTCTTGATTTATCAAACAACTCTCTTGTTGGAAAAATCCCTCCAAACCTAGGAATTGCACCAGCACTTGAAATGGTCAACTTGTCCTACAACAAGCTTGAAGGTCGTGTTCCAGGCAATGGAATACTGGTAACCATAAACCCAAATGACCTGATAGGCAATGCTGGTCTTTGTGGTGCTGTTCTTCCACCATGTTCTCAAAGCTCAGAAGTCGTGTCACGGCAGAGGAAGTTTCACATTAATCACATCATTATTGGATTTGTTGCTGGAATCTCAGTGCTTTTAGCAATTTTAGCCATGGCCCTTGTTGGTAGACAGTTGTACAAAAGATGGTACTTGTACAGAAATTTCTTCAAGGACTTGTTCAAGAGAGAAAGCTCAGAATGGCCATGGAGGCTCGTGGCATTCCAAAGGCTAAATTTCACAACTGCAGACATTCTGGCATGTCTGAAAGAATCAAATGTCATTGGAGTTGGTGGGAGTGGAATTGTATATAAAGCAGAAGTTCAAAGGCCACACTCAATTGTAGCAATCAAGAAACTATGGAGATCAGAATCAGATATGGAAACTGGAGATGATTTATTTGTAGAAGTGAATCTTTTGGGTAAACTTCGCCATAGGAACATAGTGAGACTATTGGGTTATCTTCACAATGAGAACGATGTTATGATGGTCTATGAATACATGCCTAATGGAAGCCTTGGTGCTGCACTTCATGGAAAACAAGCTGGAAAAATGCTGGTTGATTGGGTCTCTAGATATAATATAGCTCTTGGTGTTGCTTATGGCCTCGCTTATCTCCACCATGATTGTCACCCACCCGTTATCCACCGGGATGTCAAGTCCAACAACATTCTTCTTGATTCAGATTTTGAAGCCAGAATTGCAGATTTTGGATTAGCAAGAACAATGCTTCACAAGAATGAGACTGTTTCCATGGTAGCCGGATCTTATGGATATATTGCACCAGGTAATTAGTCTCTACCTTACTTATAATAAAGTCTTGATCTTGAAGCAGAACCAGAAACAGAATGTCTGTATTAATATTCAAGGCTAATTAACCTGCTGTTTTAATGTTGCAGAATATGGATACACGCTGAAAGTGGATGAGAAAAGTGACATCTATAGTTTTGGGGTGGTTCTTCTGGAGCTTTTAACTGGGAAAACCCCATTAGATCAGAGCTTTGGAGAATCCATTGATATTGTTGATTGGGTTAGGCAAAAGGTGAACAACAAAGCAGCAGAAGCAACATTGGATCCTGAAATAGCTGGACCGTGTAAACATGTACAAGAAGAGATGCTTCTTGTACTTAAAATTGCACTTCTTTGTACTTCAAAGCTTCCAAAAGAAAGGCCTTCAATGAGAGACATAATCACAATGCTTGGAGAAGCAAAGCCAAGAAGGAAAAGCATTTGCCAGGATTGGGGTTACAACAATACTGCCAATAACAAAGACATGTTGAAATAAGGAGACAAGGATTATAGCAAATATAGTATAGGTTTATGTAGACATATCTGAATCAGAATCATTGGTTGACATATTGCACCAAATAAGGAAGAAAAAAACTCATTATCATTGAATTATTTTTTCCATTCCATTACGGATTACCTAAATCATATCCTCAATCCATCTATAATAACTATTTAACTAAGTTAGTAATTAATTAATGTAATTCATCAAAGATTTATAAATAAGTCTAACAAGAAAAGCAAATATTTGCCCATTGAACAGTTGTCGGACTTCTATGAGAACCAAAAATCCTATCTCTGAATCCCTTTTGCTGTTCTTTGTAAAGTTTCTCTTGTTTTCACAGTTGTGGTAAATTGGAAGAGATGAATTTGAGTCTAATTACATTAAACAGGTTACTGTTGCTTCCTATGGATATATAGTAAAGGATTATTCAGAGTTAATTTTCTCTTAGAAAAAATCTCTTCATATTGTACATCCATTTCTTTTCAAGATACAATGACAGCATTATTTTAATTCAAAATGTTTAATAAATTCAAAAGTTACACTATTATCTGATTGGCATAAATTAAAATGGATTAAAAGCCATTTGATGGATTGATATTTTGAATAAGAAAGAAAACATTAAGTATTTAATGTATAAACCTTAGAGTACAGAATTAAAATTAGGTCAGAATTTTTCAAATTAATACATCGAGAGGAAGAAAATAAATCACTATTTTGAAGTTGTAGACTGTAGGTTGAGAAGTCAAAGAGCATTTGAAAGTTTTTTTTTTAAAATTTTTTTTATAACTTAAAAAAATTAAATTTTAATTTTTTTTTGACTGTATTAGTTAAAAAAAACCTATTGTTTTTAAAAATTTTGTTTGTTCCAAAGAAACAACACTTGTAAAGGGAAAAATTATCATATGCGCATGATTCATATGTTCACATATGGACCTTATAATTGAAATTGAATAAAGGCATACAAAAATCTTACAAGTTGAGTCCCATATTTGCTTATATCACTTTATATAAACCATAATGCTTAATGCTTATGTGTGGAGATAGCAACCAATAGATTTTAATACATCGAAGGGGTAATATGTAATTAATTTTAAGAAAATTTACTTGGAGATATAATATAGTACTTACAAAATATATATATATATATATAGTACTGTGTAACGGTTTTGTTAAGGCGCGCTTTGTAGTGTATCTTAATGCGCGCTCCAACCGTTACTTTAACGGAATTTTTGCTACAATGCTCATGCAACCAATCAAATGGAACAAAAATTCCTTTACGATAACGATTGGAATGCCCACTAAGGTACGCTTTGATACGCACCATAGCAAATCCAGTACTGTGTAATAACCTAAAATAAATATATATAGTACTGTGTAATAACCTTGCTTTCTCAGACAAGTACCGTCTAGCTTCTTGCATGGACCCCGGGCCAAAGGCCGGTTAGAGTCCATTTACAGTCAAAATCCCCAAAAATTGGGAAAAGGACACTTACGAACAAAGCGCCTGCAACCGAACGACGCCGTAAGTTGACCTTTTGCCATTTATAATGCCGCTCTTCAAAATTCCCAAATCGAACTTCCCTCTCCCGTGCTTTAACCCGCTGCTGATCGTTTTGCTCTTGACACCCAAAAATGGTGGACGATAAAGACAAGAATCACGATGAAGATGAAGTTATTGAGGGTGCCTCGGATTCCTTCATTGATGATTCTGATGACAATGGTGAAAAAAACGAAGAAGGTTCCCATCCTGAGGCAAGTCAATGTACTTCAATTTATTATTACTTTTATTGTTCGATGTAAAGGAAAAAAATCTGAACTTCCGTTTGGAGTTCTTCTTTTCTTTAACTATTTTCTTTCAGGAGCCATTGACTGAGCAAGAAATTGAAGAACTTATCAATGATCTTGTAGAAGTCGAGTGTAAGGTATTCAGTGGGTAAAGGTGTCCCTCCCCCCACCAAATGTCTTTCTTTGTTCTAGTTTATGGGGTTTAATTTACTGCCGCCATTTTTTGTTTTTGTTTTTGTTTTTTTTTTCAATTTGAAGGCGGCCGAGGCTCAAGAATCATTAGAAGATGAGTCACTGGCGAAGGTGGAAGCTGAAGTTAGGGAAGAATTGGGGCAAACTCTTGGTGGAGATGAAGTATGTCATCCATTAACTACTTATATTTCGGAGTTGAAGTTAGGTTTTATTATCCAACATTAGTTGCTCTAATTGAAAAAATTTGGTTAATAGGTGGACAAGGCTGTGGAGAGAGAAATGGAGACTTTCAAGGAAGAATGGGAGGCTGTTCTGGATGAGCTCGAGACCGAGATTGGTCACTTAATTGTATGCTACTCTTCATTTTAGAGCTTTACTTTCTAGCCATTTTCTCAACTGAAATTGTTCATAGCTTGGCTGTTCTTTTTAATCGTGGAAGGTGACATTGCATTGTTTCACTATGTAAAAAAATGATTTTTCTAATTTACCCTATTTGATCTATTGTGTTTGCATATATTGTTACTGTAAAGGCCAACAAAGCAGTCGAAACATGCTAGTGTTAATTAGACAATAATGTTGCCTATGACTTTTACTTCTTAATCATCGTTTAACAATGTGAGAGTCAATTCTATTTCGGTGGTCATGGATCTGACCTAAGGATACAACTAATCACACCAGCAGGTAGGGCCGGGGCTTTACGTATATTTCATTCAGAACTCAATTCTTACTCGAATTGTTTTTTTTTTTTTTTTGTATTCCACTGTTCAAAACTGCCATTATTTGAAGCAATGCTAAATTGATTTTCTTCTACTTTTCTGGTTAATATTTCCACTTTACTTTTCCAGAAAGTTTAAGTTTTCTTTTAAATTTCTCCCGTAAACTTATTGATTTCATATTCTAACTCTTAGTTCTGCATGCTTGACGTAGTGATCCAATACATTACTAAGGTTGAATATTGCCAAGATTCATGGTTTGCGGTAAAAATTTAAGCTTTTCTTGAGGGATAATTCTTTATGGATTTAAAACAATAGTGTGGCATTTTAACAATATGAATACTAACTCTCCTTTGTAGAAGATGTCAGAATCCTTATAATACTTTGTTCAGTTTCTCATGTAAAAGGTGAGCTTTTTCAATTGTGGATACATTCAATAGAAACTGAATTATGGTTCTTGTAATAGTATGCTGTCATAACAGGCTGGTGGTGCTATCTTTTGGCTGATGCATGAAGAACCAAATAGTGGAAGTTATGATTGTTTTGAGCTTTATGACTTGCTTGAATCCTTCGCTTTCAGCAATGATCATTGGCATCAGATGTTTTTGGGACATTATTTGGATGGAATTATATGGGATAAGTATCTTTAGGTTTCCAAATTCTCTTACTTCATCACCTTTTTGACAACTGGGATCAATAATGTCAAATACTCTAAAAATCTCTTCAGAGTTTTATTATGCTGTATTATTCTCCATTTCAGTAATTGGTCCATCCAGCTTATGCTGTTGAAATTTCAACTGAATTAGAGTTTTTGTAATGCATGTATCAAGTCATAGGTAAAGCTTGCATTTATATATTATTTCCAATTTGTTACAAGTGACTGGTAAGTATCACGAACACATTTTTATTATTAGTTGGATATTCTTTGCTCTTGTTGGTTTAATCCATAGAAAGATGAGACAGTTCGTAATTTTCTTACGTTTAGCTATATCAGGGCTTTCTCTAGTTTGGTTTCCGTTAATTTGGCTTAAATCAGGGTATGGTGGTTGTGATGCTGCCAAATTTTTTAATTGCATATATAACTTCTCTTATTTTGGAGTATAGAGTTCAGTTCAGCTTATTTAATATTATGCTGTGAAATGTGAAGATGCAGCATATTTTTCTTATATGCAGTAGTGTGTTAAAAATTAACAATTTTTAGTAATGGAAGAAAAACTAGTGGTTCAAACAGATGAAATTCCAATGTAGTTTCTGAAATGATTTCTATGTGCTGCAAATAAATTCTTGTTTGGTAGAAAACAATTGAAAAGGATGTGAACCATGACTGTTATATATTGTCTCTTGGTGCCAGATTCCATGAATTTAAGAGATAATTCTGTGTGGTGAACGGCTCCCTTATAGTAAACAAGAAATGAGACTTTTAAAGTTCTTGTTGTATGCTGACGAATGCTTGATCTCTATTAATGCTAGACTTGTGAATAGGAGTTTTTATTGGAGGCCTAGTATCAAAAAGTTGGAAATGCCATTGCTTATACTGGTTTGGAAAGGAGTTCTTTCCACCACATTATTTCATCATGGACATTGGGACTTCAAAACATCTACTGATTAGGAGGATTTCCTTGGCATCTAGATGAGCAGTTTTCAATTCTTAAATACCTTCTGGCTGATTTCAAATTCTACTCAAATTTCAGATTTTATAAGGTTCTATAGTAGGTTTTGTTGATTTATATGCCTTTCCATCATTTTGGGAAGGGATGCTTGTTTCTAATTGTGAACTTGAAGAATTTTTAAGATGATTTCAGGTCTTAGAGTGTGGGAAAGATTGTTTTCTAGTGCATCTCCTTTTTAACTTGAGTTGAACCATTTGTCTTGAAAAGGCTGGCAGAAGATTGATGAAAGTAATCCCAGAAATTGCTCAGTATACTCTGATGATGGGTGTTATTTTTCTTCAATATCCAGAATTGAGAAGGAAGAAACTAAACAGTTATAATTCCGGAGGATCAAGTTGCAGTGGGAAATGATCAGGATGAAAATCAGCCTGAACACCAAACTCTAGAATTTGTCCGTAATTTCATCCTAGCTTTACATAATACTATGCAAGCCATGTATGAATCAAACTTGCCAGTAATAGAATCCCTTGTGTGTTCTGATGATATGGAGAGAATATCTTCTCATCTATCTTTTTCTTTTCTAAGTTTTAAGAATGTGGACAACGAGTAGGGTGTATCACAAGAAGATAGTAGACCAGATGATTCAGCAATTTAATTCTCAAAAATCCTATTCAAGAATGAAATGGGAAATTATATGTTTGATATTATTGGGTGCATATCTGTTTTCGTTTCTCATGATCCTTTTACTCTTGAATTGGGTATATGGGCTTTCCCCCCTTTTTTTGTTCTCTTCTCTGTAGAAGGGTTAAAATGATCTTGAGCTGTTAATAGAGTATATTATTCCCTGATTTTTTGTGAAATTCTGATGTTCATATTCTTAGTGGATTGTTCATGAAATTTGCACTTAACATTTTTTAATGTTTTTTTCCTGTCATACCCCATTTTCATCAAGTTTACCTAGTACCTCCTTTACATCTTCCTTTTATTTTGATTTTCTTATACTTTTCTCATGAATGCTTCCATAAAACAGGAACAACTTGATGGTGCTGGTGTTGAACTCCCAAAACTTTACAAATGGATTGAAAGTCAGGTGCCGGAGGGTTGCTCCACTGAAGCATGGAAGAAAAGGACTCACTGGGTTGGATCTGAGGTTACTGGTGATGTTACTGAATCGATTGTTGATGCTGAAAAGTATCTTCAGGTCCATAGGCCAGTGAGAAGGCATGTTCTTCTCCCTTTTTGGATGTTTTTTGATGAAGGCTTTGAATTATTATGATTTAAAAATAATTCTTCGTTTGTCCAGACGACATGGGAAAGTGTTGGAGGAGGGTGCCAGTGGTTTTCTTGAGAAAAAGCTTTCCGCTAATGCAGGCTGTGAATCTGGTAGTGATAATTCAGATGTGGGTTGGTCCCACTTCAGTAAGATGTGCTCAAACAAGCCATTGTTGGATGGTATGTCCTTTGGCAGCAAAGATTGGTCCTCTGTTTACTTAGCCAGTACTCCACAGCAAGCTGCTGATTTGGGTCTTAAATTTCCTGGAGTTGATGAGGTTATTCCTCAGCTTGTTCTTATTAAACTTTCTTGGAATTGATGTTTACTTCAAGTTCCCTTAGTTTATTTTCTCTGGAAATCGCTTTTTAGTTGTGCTTTGCTTTATAAAGATGTATTCAGATTTATACCTACAGAACTTTTGGGAGCTCTTACTCTTTATGAACTAATTTTCAGGCTTTTACATGTATATCTGTACAGTGCCTTCAAATTGAACTTATCCTCTATCTGTATATCTAAATTTGAAATTTTCTAAACCTTTTTAGTTCTGTTCTGAACAGGTGGAGGAGATTGATGACCTTGAAGGCAGTTCTATTGATCCTTTTATTGCAGATGCTATAGCAAATGAAGGAGATCTACACCTCACTGAAGAGCAGAAAAGAAACTTTAGGAAGGTTTGTTAACGGTATTTTCTATCACAATCACTTTTTCAGTATGTAATTGAGCCATGATAAATAGATATTTTCTGCCACATTGTGATTTTCCCCCATTTTCTCCAATTGATTAAGCTACTTTATGAATTGGAAGGGTCTGAACTATTATGTCCCTGCTGATTGAAGTGGTATGGAAAGAAAAATTACGCCTATTTTTTTGGCTTTGGCTTTCCATTGACATGCTATTTCTTTCTGTGATTTTTCTCCACATAAAAAATTACGAGATAGTGTTTAATGGAATATGCTTTTAAATACTATAAAGTGATCATCTTTGATAGCATTAATGTTCAACATATGGGTCAATCATGATGCTTGAAAAGCTTTCAAATCTGCATTGCTTTGAGTTTTCCACTAAATAGTTAGTCATGACATCTTGCAAATTGCTGTTGGATTCTAATTAGTGTCGTTCAAAGTTCTGTAGGGATCCCTTTTTTGGTTAATGAAAATGAAATCATATTTTGATCACTGTTTAATGACTAGCTTTTTTCATGGCATTGATGAGATTTCGTGGAGTTATGTCTTTACTCTTTAAAATGTAATTACATTCAGAATTATGAACAAGTTGGATTATATAAAATAGTTTGAATAATGATATGAAAGCACCCAAAATGGTAATTGGAATATCTGTAAACAATGTCTAATTAATTTGATCATGCTCTCTACTTTGTCGTTCTTTGGTCATGGTTTTACTTTGATGCATTGTTGAGGATTTGGCAAAGCAAATGTGCAATGGCTCAGCAAACAAATTAAATATCAGGACTTTGCTTACCGGATAATTTGACAGGTTAAAGAGGAAGATGATGCTAGTGCTGATAAGAAACTTCAAATTCGTTTGAAGCGAAGGAGACTCAGGAAGAGATGCAAAGAGGTATATGCCGCTTCTTCTTGTGTCTCTGCTTGTCTCCAAAGAGTTTGATGTATTTTTGGAGGGAACAATTAATGTCTTTGTGCATTACTGAAAATTTATTAAGTGAACTGATTTTGTTTGCAAAATATAGCCTTGAACTTGATTGATCATAGTAGTCAGTCACTATTTACAGACATGTCTTATGAAGTATGAACTAGATTTATTTCTTAGTTTTCTTGTTTATGAACAGTTTCTGTGCGTGGAACTTAGTTGTTTCTGGATTATGAAGAGTAGAATCATTAACTTTCTGCCATGTCAATTATCTGAATTTATCTGCCTTCTCTGAAATCCTTCATGGTGAACCTTCTCAGGTTATTAGACCTCATTAAGTGAACTACTGTATGAATAATTGTGTGCAATGTGTATTTAATCTCTTTGAAATAAGTATTAAAAATTTAAATTATCTATGAGCCTCATTTGTTGTATTTAATCTCTTTCAAACATTTCCTTTTCAAATAATAAATACCATTGACCAAAATAAAAACAATGAGCCACAAGTATCCCATAAAAGAAGTATCTGTATAAGTTTAAAAAAAAAACTCGTCACCAGGAAATTCATAACAATGCACACAAATAACCTGATTTGAGTTCTGTGCCCATGGTTGGTTTTCCATTTCAAATGCTATGATTTTTTAACTAGAAAATACTCTCTTCAAAAGTGATAAATTTTCATCTAATCTAGAAGCTTAAGCTCTCTTAGAGAGAGGGGTTAAATTTAATCACCTAACATGCCCCCTTACATGTGGGCCGAATACAAATTTTTAACTATAGACTCAACACATGATAATTATACAAAAAATGGGAGGAAACAGAAGTCGAACTCAAGATTTCCATTTTGATGCATAAATTTGCAATCACAGATGCAACATGTGGATAATAATTAAATGGGTGGCAAAAGTTTGAATTTAATCACTTAACATGCCCCTCACATATGAATTGAACACAAATTTTCAATAATAGACCCAAACACGTGGGTAATAATGCAATCAATGGACAACAAGAGGAGTCGAACTCAAGATCTCTAATCTAATATCATGCTAATTTTTCACCTACTCCAGAAGCTTAAGCTCATAGAGAGGGGTTGAATTTAATCACTTGACAAAAAAGATACCTAGATAATGCAGATCTTGCAGTAAATGATAGATAAACCAGATCCTTTTTTTATCATTAGATTAAGCCTATATATCATCACCTAGATATTGAACACCAAGTATTCGATGGTGTTGTAATTGTTTTATATTTAAAATATCTACAATGATGTATGTGCTGCTAATTTATTCTATTGTTTCTGAGTCTCTTTAGTGTCTTTCCTATCCTTTTGATGCTTGAAAACTAGATAATTGTTGGTAACTTTTCTGATCATCTTTGTTGACAATTATTGAAAATTAATATTGTTTAGATAGGATTTAATTGATTGCTTAGATTTTAGATTGATTAGTAGTTATCGATTTGATATACTTACTCATTTTGGTATTCTAGATTTGTAGATAATTTATATATATGTATATATAAGAGAATAATATAAGAAAAATTAATTCTCTCAAACCGTAAAATTCAACATGGTAATGGAGCGAGGTTGCCTTTTGAGGTGAGTTTTAATCCCTCTGCAACCTATGGCTTATTTTGTTACCTCTTGAGGTGTCAAGAACTGCACTTCAACCTCTTTTAGGGCCGATTATGGTATATATGGAACTGGATAATCCTCCCTCCCTTGAGGTAGCTTTTGGGGTTGAATTAGGTTCAAACCCATTTTTTAACGTGGGGTCAGAGCCCAGGTTTGTTTGTTGACGTTGGACCCCCATGTTTTGTTTGAATTTCACCCTCTAGATGTCCAGTTCTAGGCATGTCCCTTGTTGAGGCAAATTATAGTATATATGGAATTGGACAATCCTCCCTCATTGACCTAGTTTTTGGATTTGAGTTGGGCCTCCTGGTCCTTTGTTTAACATGAGGTGAGTTTTTCTATGTGTTTGAATTTATTCCTTCTCTATAAGCTTAACATGGTATTAGAGTAAAAATACTATATTCTACTCCAGCTCCAACCTATTATTGTGTTATTATCCAAAATTGGGTTTGTTATTGAAAACCTTTTGTAATTCGTTTTGGGTTTGTTATTGAAAGAGGTTCACATGTATGGGTTTGTGTTAAGGGTGTAAATTTAAGCCCTCTTTAAGCTTAAGCTTAAGTGACAGAGAAATAAGAAGTATATTTCAAATGGTTTAGAATGGATGGGCCTTATAAGACAAATTTATAAAAAAGGAAGTTCTTTTGTTAGAAGATCAAGATCCACAAGAAGATATTAGATGTGGCCCAACAGGTATAAAATATACTTCAAGAAGCCCAAGATTAATTTCAAGCCTGTGATGATTTTGGGAAGTTAAATTCTAAAGATTTCAAGACTTATAAATTTCTTAATCATATCAGGTTTCTCTTTGCTTTGTTATTTCTTATTTATATTAGGTTTCTTTTATTAAATTAGGATTCTCTTATTAACTTTTAATAGGATTACACTTAGTAGGTTTTCATATCCTATATATAGTTGACCAATGGCCCAATGTAATTAAGTTGCTTAATACATATTTTATTGAGAGGATTTGTTCCTTCTTAGTTCTTTGTTGAAGTTGTTTTGAACTTATCAAACTTTCAGGTTTGTGGCGTTTGTCCTTTGATGTTGTTGGTTCTTGCTAAAGTAGATCAATAGGTCAATAATCCCTATTATTAGTTTTTGTTTGCTCTAACCTTGGGTCTCCAATCCCTAAATCCTTAATTCCTGAATTTTCTTGCCTCAGGCAACTTTAATTTTGATGTAGTCAACGCTTTTAGTGAAGATCGCGTCATTAAGCTTTTAAAGTAGGTAAAGTTTAGAGGGGTTGACCTTTCCCTAGATCGAGTATTCTCCCTTGGCATCCTTTTAGGTTGAAGAAAGTTTCTTAGGTCGAGTTTTTCTCCCTCCATGGCTGTCTAGGGTTTTCTGCCATTTTTGTCGGTCAAGAGGTTGAGTTTTTTCCCTCTTCTATTGTCACAGCCATCACCATTAGGAAGGTCATCCTTTGGCGCTGTTTTTCCCACTCGCCAGAGCATGGGCCTCCTCCAGTGACTTTCCACACCTTCTCCAGTCCAGTCCAGCCCTCCATTTCTTGTCTCTTTGGTGGTGTTTTGTCAGTTTTCGTCTGCTGCAGTTCGCTGGTGGGTTTTGCTATATTTATTGTGTTTCCTATTTTGAGGGTTTATACACTAATAACAACAGAAAACAAGGCACTTGATACTGTGTACTGACTTGAGGGGGAGTGATGATCGTTACGTTAATTACTACATTTTTGAGAGGCATATAATTGATTGGCTAGATTGTAGATTGATTCGTAGTTACCTATTTGGTATTGTTGCCCATTTAGGTATTTTTGATTTATATATTTATGTTATTCTAAGAGAATGATACAAGAAAGATCTATTCTCCTAAACTCTAAAATTCTACAATCTTGAATGAATAACTATATGCGAATATTGCATCCTTAGGTATGTAAAGTCATTTAGCTGATTGAGTGATACACCCCATTTGCAAATGTGTACATTTTAAGCATTCAAAATTTTACTTCAAAACTTGATTGTTTGTAGTTTCGTATTATTTTCGCATAAGAGGTAATTACACATATTTTATCTATTGTCTGTTTTTGTGTTTGAATATGGTACTTTCAAGTGATTAGCTTTTCAGTAGCAGTTCCTTGCAAGAGAGTTATTGATGGACATTTGACTGTATTAGCAATTAATTTTTCTTTCGGTGAGCAAGACATGTATTTCTTTGCAGTGGCTATCCACTTCTTGATGTTTACTTTTCTACTGTGTCTTTCTAGTTATTCACATTGGGGTATTAAATGCTTTTCTAACTGATAGATATCCAGCAGGATCAAATGACTATTTCTGGCCTTTGACTTGTCAATTTTATCTGACCATTCGTTCTGTGAAATTTTTACTCGGTTTTTTTGTTTAATCCATCACTCTTTATCTTATTTCTGAATTAGGATATGCAGGGGTATTCTACTTCCCTGTGTTATAGATAAGTATGTCCAACTCAGTATGTGCAATAGATATGTTCCCTCTGACTTTAGTCTGCCTTTCATTCTTCGTTTCACGTCTTAGATGTGATCATGATTATTTGCCTACTGATTTTGTTCCTTATTTGACCAGGAGGCTCTTAAGAAAGAACTTTGTTCTCCAATGCACAGTTCAGACGTAAATAGTTCTTATGGTCATGTTGATGGAACATCAGTTGAAGCCCCTAATTTAACCGACTACAGGGACTCTAAGAGTTCTGATGCACATGGTGAACTAGACATTGATAGTGAAGTTCCTGTAATGGGAAATGGGTCTACTGCTCCTAAATGTGATGTGGCTGTGATGGTAGATCAATTTGATATGCCTAAAGTCGGCAAAGACACGACTGATTCTAACTGCCCAGGACTAAAGAATCAGAATATAAGTTTTAGCTGCACTGCTTGTAACAATGTGGTTTGGGAAGTAAACCTGCATCCTCTTCTGAAAGTTCAAGTATGTTTAGACTGCAAAAATTTAATGGAATCCCTTATGCAGGTAATGGTATTGTCAATTCTGCTACTTTGGTTCTTATTTTCATTTTCTGGCTCACTTTTCTGCTTTTGGCTCTTAATAATTTCTCATGAGTCTGCTTGTCATTGTTGTTTACAGTCCTAGATTGTTCAAACAGACTTTTAGTATGGTGGATGAACTATCCTTTCTAATATGAGAAAGTTTATGGTTGTCATTGATTTTAGTATGCAAGTTTATGTGAGCTGCGCAAATGTTTTTACATAATGGTCAGATTATTTGGGTTTTTTCATGCAGAGGCATGCAAAGAATTTTTTTACATCATTGTTTTATTTTTATTTTTTAAATGAAGGTAAAAAGATAGGCGAGTTAGTGCAACTATTTCTCTGCACAGCTTTAGTATCATTATGAATTTAGTTTATTTGATCTGGTAAATTAGTCTTGCTGCTCATCATTGTGGTGACTGGATATATTCAGCAAATTCATCTGTGTACATAAACTTACAGAGGTAATATTGTCCTAACTTTGATGAAGAAAGCAGCTTTTTCAAATATTTTTTTCTTTGTTTTTTCCCTTCTCTTCTTCTCTCTTCCAATCCTTGGCCCAGCCAACCTCAATGACTGGCTGATTATTCCATCTCTTGCAAACTACTCCCTGTTCTCCCCTTTTTCTCAACGTTGCTACTCCTCTCCTTTTCTTCATGTTGCTTGGTCTCCATCTGTCCAGTTCAAGCCTTCTATTTTGCATTCTTTGATGAAATAACTAGCTTCATTATCTCTGGAGTGCTTCAGATTGGAAAATTGGTTTGGAGATGGAGATGACATTGGCTTTGAAAGCTTAAAAGGAAAGCACACATTGGAGTCAATGCAACACATTGGTAATTCAATTGGTGGATGTTGTGGCTCTGTGTTAATTATGAGATCGGGGGTGGCTTTGAGTAGTGACTTTCGTTGCTCTTGATAGTATTTATACAGGCAACCTTTATAAGTGAAATACCATTAAAAATATATGTTCTTTGAGTCAGTATTCCAAACTTCCAAGAAAAAATTGTGGGAGCTTCTCTGATCTACTTATTTTGTGGTTGCTTGAGCTGTGAAGTGGAGTTGTGGTTTGTATTTTGTTCTTTCTGGAGAATGTGGTGACTGGTGAGGAAGATAGATGGGGGGGGGGGGACATAGATGGTTGATTTCTTTTAGTGCAATTGGTGAGAGGAGAACAAGGAAGGAAAAAACTGCAATCCATAAATTATGATTTTGGTGCACAATTTTGAACAGTGTTATTCCTCTAATTTGTGCATGTGACATGAGTGTGCTTAATTTTGCTTTACACCTCTCTAAGGTGTCGGTGGTCCCTGGTAGGACTAAACTGACAAAAATTAGTTGATGTCAAAGGTTTAATGAAAAAATGATTTTTGTATTCTATTTTGGGAAATTCTGGAATTCTTAGTGGTGCTTTTGAGTAATGCTTTTACTGGTAACAGTTGATATTCCAATTTTTTTGGGCTAGTTACTGCAGTTTTTTTGCACTTTATGATCTTTGTGCTTACTGTTTTTTAAAAAAGTTGAAATTTATTTCTCCATGTAATCCTTTTCAACTGTATGTGCAATGGTAGAATGTTGATTGCTCAGAGTGCTACTGTGCATGGTGTGGGAAAAACAGAGACTTGAAAGGTTGCAGATCATGTAAAACTTTTTTCTGCATTGGTTGCATAAGGAGGAACCTTGGCGAAAACTATCTGTTAGAAGTTCAGAAATCTAATTGGCAGTGCTGTTGTTGCAATCCAAGCATACTGCAGCATTTGACTTCTCAATCAAAAGAGTTGATTGAATCTGAAAGTCAGACTGATTCGAGTTCAGACTCTGATTTAGAAAATTCCAATGCATTTCTTGGAGCCAGTGTCAGGTATGCTGGATTCCTCTTTGATTTGACGCCATGATTTCGTAGATTTACTTATTTTTTTAATCAAATCTTTTGATACTTATCGTTTGAGTTAACTAATAGGAAAGAGTTAGGAGAAATCCTCAAGAGAGTACAGGAAAGACTAGTTTTGTAATATCCCATCTCTGAATCCATTCAATGTCTTACTTTCTAGGTGTACCATGCTTGCCTTTGTTCATTATTCATGCTATTGTTTGTAATCAAATAGGGTGCCTGTGTTTACTCTGTTATAAATTTCTATTTGTTTAAAGTTCTGGTATATTGTTGTCCTTTTAAACTGAAACTGTGAGAATTGCTGAAACTGCATGAAACCCTCACAATGGTTTATGTACAAAGAACAGGCAAACCCTTATGGGTTGTATCTGAAGACATGGAGCGAGGTGTTTTTATGTCAGCAATAGAAGCCCAAGTTTATGGAATTGTTGATCTTGTCACGGTTGAATGAAAATAAGACGGATTTCACACAAATCCATGATTTGAAATTTTATCTATGATTTTACTATTCTAGTAAATCTAATAAATATAAGTAATTCAGAAGTATGGGCCTTTTGTTTATTGATCAGCAACAGGAGAAGACGGAAAAAGAAGATAAGGAGAATTATTGATGATGCAGAACTTGGTGAAGAGACCCGAAAGAAAATTGCAATCGAAAAAGTGAGTGGCCACAACGGAGTACGTGCATTGGGTCTTGTTTCATCAATAATCATTTTTGAACTGTTTTCACTGTTTGCAGGAGCGTCAAGAGCGTCTCAAGTCTTTGGGAGCACAGTTCTCTGTGAAGTCTTCCATGATGAATTCTGGATGCTGTAATTGGAACTCATCTGAAGTTGGTTCTGCCGAAATCCTAGGTGATTCTTTAACAGGTTATATAGTTAATGTTGTCAGGGATGAAGGTGAAGAGCCTGTAAGGATTCCTCCCAGCATCTCAGCAAAACTGAAACCTCACCAGGTTCAACGTTGACGATAGATTGCTTGCTTTTTATATATACAGTTTTTGTAATTTGTGAATTCTTTACCCAATGTGTTATGTAAAATTTTTGTGTTAAGAAAACAAAATTCTCTGCAATTTAAGGTTCTAAAAGGGTAAAAATATTTTTCTCTGGATGGTTTTCTCTTTCCTTATGAAGAATTCCGTAAGTTTTAATTTTGTATACCATGTCTGTTTCCAATTAGACCTCCATGGTTGTGCTATCCATAACCCATGCCTGAAGTGGGTGGTGGCATTTCTTTGCCCTTGTTGTGGCCTCATTTTATCTTTTGAAGTTTTTGTGCCCTTCACATTTGTATTTGCTTTTTCAAGCATCTGAGTAGTATATTGTTTAATGAGATCAATCCCAGTGGCTTTAAAAGGTCATATGCCGTTTGTTTATCTCTATGGACCATGTTAAATTACTGCCTCATCCAAAAGCTTTAAACTGTCAGTGACATGTAAATTACCACTTTGACTATATATCTTCTCTGTTCGCTAGATACACTTTTGCTTCACACTTTTCGTTAATGGGCAGTGTGATGAAATTGATTGTAGGACCTCCCTTTTCTATCATTGTGAAATCACCTTCTCATCCAAACGCATAATGTATTAGTGAAGAATGTAATTTGGACATTTAAATATTTAACACTTTCAGAAATCATAATAGAAGGGTTTCACAATCCAAGCATAGTTTCACTAAATAGCACTTAAAATATCAGAATTACTTTATGATAAATAGATCAGCAATGGAATTTTTGTCTGTTTCTTAATGCAGATTGCTGGAATCCGATTCATGTGGGAAAATATCATTCAATCAGTTAGAAAAGTAAAATCCGGAGACAAGGGTCTTGGTTGCATTCTTGCGCATACGATGGGTTTAGGAAAAACATTTCAGGTATGATTTCTTCTTGTTTTGGGTGGAGGGGGATACGTTTTTTTCTTCTGAATCAGATTATCTAACACGTTTTCGTGTTTCTCTGTCCTTCCTCTGTGTAATCTTATTGTCCTTTCTTCATTTTTGTGTGTATGAATGGATCTTGTATATCATTACTGAAAGTAGAAACTGCATGGGGTTTTAATCTGAATGGTGACTGTCATCTTTAAACCTGAAAACCCTTATTCTCCAATACGGTGTGACCAATAATTATCCCCCTTTTTTTGACTACTAATTTTTGTATTTTATTTCATTTATTTTAACTTTTTCTAAAACATTTTTCCATAATGAGTTGTTTTATCTGTCTTAACTGATTCTTTTCTCTATTTGAATTAGCTCTCAAGAACTCATTTTCATTCCCCCACCAATTTGGAATTCCATGTTACGTGTTTTGGGTGTTTGCTTATAGAATGATTTGTAGAGCATACACTGCAAAATACTTCAGATTATGTTACTGATACCTTGGAACTATTCTTTATTTCCACTATAAGCTCCTGGATCATGACATGGATATTCTAATTAATGACTTGCTTCCCTAAATTATGAGATTTCTGCTACAGGTCATTGCTTTCCTGTATACTGCTATGAGAAGTGTGGATCTGGGATTGCAAACTGTGCTCATTGTGACCCCTGTAAGTGTCCTGCATAATTGGCGGAATGAGTTTATTAAATGGAGACCATCTGAAATGAAGCCTCTGCGTGTCTTCATGCTTCAAGACGTTCCAAGGTTTGCTTTATTTAAAGAAAAGAATACTTGATTTATCATCTATTGGTTGCAATTTACCCAAATGTTTACTGCAAAGTGGGACTTGCATTGAGTAATTCGTTGTACTCTTATTTTGTAAGGCCTTAAGTGGCTTGTACAGGTGTATCTGACAAACCTTAAAGAATGGTTTTTTTCCCATGCCTGATTTGAATTGATGTTGGTAAATTGGCAGTTTCACCACTTATTCCAGCTATTTCTTTGGATAAATCATCATTTTCCTTATAAAGGATGATTCCATCTAGAAGCTTTATCCTAGTACAGTATTCCTTCTTGGATGAATTGACAATGTGTCTTTTCTTCATCCCTGATTGTCCTTTCAGTGGTTAACATTATTGGAAAAGTTTAACTGGATATTCAGATTCTGAATTCCGTTAGATTGTAAAGGCACATTTTCTTACTGTTCCCCCACCACTATTTATAAGTCACTTAACTCACTTTTCTTGTCACTAAATATAAGTCATTGTCGTTAATTTATTAGGTATTTTATTATTTTTTTTATCATATTATCCCCGTCTCCCTCTCTTTTCCCTAGTCACTGTTTTAGAAAATATATATATATATATATTATCTTAATTTTGACAAAATGACAGCTAATGGCTTATAAATAGTAACAAAGGGAGTATCTTTTTTGCTAGTCTCCTTTTCTTACTTCTTTTTCTTGTTTCACATGATAATCCTTAGCAGACTGTTGGGGCTACTTGTACTCAGAAGAATTCTTCTGTTAGTTTCTTAGGTATTCATGGTTAAAATTTTGCTGAGACATTTTCTTTTTTCAAACAATGTTCAAGGGAGAGAAGAGCTGGGTTGATCTTCAAATGGAGATCCAAAGGCGGTGTCTTATTGATTGGTTATACAGCTTTCAGAAATTTGGCTCTTGGGAAGCAAATAAAAGATCGTCAAGTGGCAAAGGAAATTTCTGATGCCCTTCAGGTACTTCATACTGACTTCCTTTTCTTATGGACTTGTGTAGTTGTTATTATTGTTATTATTATTCTGATCATTATTATTGTTATTATTTGAGTCAATAATCTGGCATTGTACTTGTTCAAAAAATAGTTGGTTTCAGAGTTGGAGATTATTTTAAAATTGTCTTTTATCCACTGGTTCTCCTGAACTTTCCTATATTGGACATGCCTTGTTTGTATTGTCAACTATGAGCCATTTGCTCAGGAATGAACTCTTAAATGCGTTGGGCTTTTTTTGTTTTAGTCCTCCAGGAAAACTTGTTCGGGGTTTTGAAGATTAAGAATCCTGTAGTGTCTATTCAAAGTTGTATTTTTATCATTCCTATGTTTTGTCTTAATTCTTATTGTCCAGCAGTTTGATACATAGTTTATTACATAATATCTTATTATTTGTCTGGAAACATTGTCAAAAGCTTCCAATTATTTATCGGCTTCTGGACAGTGCTAAATGTATCATTTACCATATAGTTCCCTAAAGCAACTTAGCTGTTGTAAACGCTTGCCTAAAGCTTCCCATTCCGTTTAACTTTCCCTAAGTCAAAAGTGTTTCCTTTGTTTGGAGTTGAATATCAATGTTTTTGGGATGTCTAAAAATAACATCTACTTTCATGAAATGAATATATTTTTTTTCATGTAAACATCCACAACTAACCTCAAGGGATATCAATTCCACTAGCTCATGGAAACTTATTTACAAGACATTAGATATCCAAAAGCTTTTCTGTGCCTGCTAGTTGCTGCTTGTGATACCCTGGCACAATTCCCTTTTTCTATTTTCATGGGATTATGTGGTATAATGTCCTAATCAATTTCCTCTACCTTAAATCCACCTTGATATTGAAGAAACTGGAATTTATGTCAGGGTGGACCAGATATTCTTGTTTGTGATGAGGCTCACATGATCAAGAATACTATGGCTGATGTTACCCAAGCTTTGAAGCAAAACAAATGCCAAAGGAGGATTGCATTAACTGGATCACCTCTTCAAAACAATCTGATGGAATATTACTGTGTAAGGCTCTAGAAGTCTATGCTTTTTCTATCGACCTAATACCCTTGGTCACTGTCTGATTTATGTTTTTTTCATCTGGGACAGATGGTTGATTTTGTAAGACAAGGATTTCTTGGTAGCAGTCATGAGTTCAGAAACCGGTAAGTGTTTCTGCTGATCTATTCGGTTTGCTTTTTTGCTTCTGCCACCTGTTTTTCTTTTGTATCTTATTAATATCATCTTTTTTCCTGTATTGTAGCTTCCAGAATCCCATAGAAAATGGCCAACATACCAATTCCACAGCCAATGATGTGAAGCTTATGAACCTAAGATCTCATATTCTCTATGAGCATTTAAAGGGATTTGTCCAAAGGATGGACATGAATGTCGTGAAGAAAGATTTGCCACCAAAGACTGTTTTTGTATTAACTGTCAAGCTTTCTCCTCTACAGAGAAAGTTGTATCAAAGATTTCTTCGGGTACATGGTTTCTCCAAGGACAAGGCTTCTGGGGAGATGATGAAGAAAAGATCTTTTTTTGCAGGGTACCAGGCCTTAGCTCAGGTGCATTGTTTTTTATTTCTGTAGGTTGTATCTGTAAACTCAAATGCTTATGTTGCTTATGAGGAATAGATTAATAGGAAAGAATACACCCATCAATCTGGTCTCATCTCATGCAGTTATGAAAACTTTCCTGTGGATATCCTATACGAAGAAAGATTCAAATAGGAAGAAAATCAGTAGTTAATCTTTCCACTGAGTGCTGATGTACATATTGAAGGTCAAATGAAATTCTTTTCATGTTCCTGGGATTTAGTTAAGGTTAAATTTCTCATGACACTTCACATTGCATATCGCTTCAGTATGTCTAGAGTTGATTGGCTCATTTTCTAAATTACTGTTGAGAATCTCATATTGGAGATTTGTAAGGGCATATTATAGTGTATATGGGCTTTTGCAATCCTCCCCCTTGAGCTAGCTTTTGGGGTTGAGTTAGGTCCAAGCACACATTTTAATAATTACTTGAAACTTTACTATTAAATTTTGCTACAAATTGGTAAATTAAGTCAAACTTTTTGTTAAAATTTGTCACAAGTCAAGATACTTCATTCAATTCTGATTTCAGGAGTACTTTTGTGCATATTTCTTGTTTCCCCTTGTCTATTTGGTTGCGTGCTACAAATATCACTTATTTGCTTGTAAACTTTTGCCTACCTCTTGTCTACAATTTCATATTTTTATATCCACTCGTGTTGGTAGTTCAGCTTTCTCAGCATTTCATTCGTCCTATGGGATTAAGCTCATCTTACATTTGCTCATTTCAATTAGATAGTAACTTCCTTGTCATTGTTCAAGTTAATATCAACAAAATATTTAGAAGGAAAAGATATTCTTTGCAAGGTTTCGCTGTTCTGGAAGATTTTAGACTTAAATGCGATGCCTTAGGATTTCCTGTTGGCAAAAAGCGTGATTGGTTCTTGAGATAAAACTATATGTGTTAGTTTTATCTTATTCTTTTATATAGCTAGGTGGTCACCTTTGTGGCACCATCATCATCTTCTTTTTTGTTCCATTTTTTTTTTTTTCTGTTCCAGTCATCCCTCTTTTCTTGTCTACTTTGTAAATGATCTGAATTCTCAGTTTATTTGCTCTTATCCATTTATATGTCCTTGTATTTGTCATTTCTCATCTAAAGGAATTCCTCCTGTGCAACAATAATATGAAGATTTTGGTGGCTTCTGTTCAACTATTTATGACATTTGAAGATAATTATTGTAATGTTCCGTTTGTATTCTTCGTTTACCCCCCAAAAAAAAGTTTTTGTTTCTGGAACAAAATATTGTCTGGACTCTTGGGTAAATTTTTGTCATACTTTGTAAGGATATTGACTATTATTTTTTATGCAATTAATATTGTAGTCTGTTCTATGCAGATTTGGAACCATCCTGGAATTCTGCAACTGATGAAAGAAAACAAAGACAGCAGCAGACGTGAAGAGGTTGTTGAGAATTTTCTAGTTGATGAATGCTCAAGTGATGAGAACATGGATTACAATGTTATCTCTGGGGGTAATATTTCTTATCTGTCCTATGATTGTGTAACTTCTTGCTTGCATATTGCCTTGTGCTTCTAAAGTCTCTATCAGTCATGTTTTGACAATTTTGTCTCTCTTTCTAATAGGCTTTTGAAATTCATAAATGGAAAACCTTGTCTAGAAATGTGTTTTTTTCTTTTTTTTTTTTTTTTTGGGGGGGGGGGGGGGGGTTTTAAAATTTACAGGGATTCAAAGTTGACTGGTTGTCGCAAACTGAACCAGTTTAGATTGGTAACTATAAGAACCACGATCTAATATCTTCTTGCGTCTAACCTCTATTACCATATTACAATAACATTAGTGATCAGGATTTGGTCTCCTTTCCTTGTCTATCATTTACTTGGCAAAGTAGTTCAAGTACTTGTGGTGCTCTATATATAACTCCAAAACAGAGAAATACCTTTTAATTGACTGTTCTAACTCCATTTGTTATTATTTTTCAGATACCTAGATTTCCCACTTATTTTCAGGGGTTGTATTCATGTCAGCAATAAGGTGTTAGCAGTGGTGACCTTAGTTGTTAGTTATAATGGCAACTGCAAGTTCAGTACTTTTTTTTTACCTGTGACTCCTATTCCTTGAAAGAGGATAGGAATGGTGGGGGTTTGTTAGTTGGATAGAGAAAATTTTTAAGGAGGCATGGCTATGATATCTTGTGTCAAAAAAAAATGTTGAAAGTGCCAATTAATATGTTATTATTTTTTTCTTCAAGGCAACGGGATCTATGTATTATTATGTTATTAAGTGGGTAGGTTATCAAAATGCATGTTCCAAGGTTCAGAGTTTGCAAAATATGTATTTGGACTTCCACTTCTGAGATACCTGTAACTCTGGAATTTTGTGTGATCTAATCAAGTTTGCTAACTTGATTTTTCATCTTTGATATATCTTCTTGAAGTTCATTTACTTGGCTCCTTAAAGCAGGTTTTCTAGTAGAATAACATGTGTCTTCCTGATTGGGCTAGGTCATTCATTTCTTGAATTGGTTCTCACACGATAGAATGTGCTTCTTTTTTTTTTTTTTTCAATTTTCCAGAGAAGCTGGGGAGCAGCTTCGAAGGCCGAAAAAATGTTAATGGCTATCTTCACGAGGTTTCTGCTATGTTCATTTTGTCTAAACTTTCTGCAAGTTTGTTCTGGCACTTGCTAGTAGATAATATGAGTACTTGTCCTTATTCAGCTTTTTGTTTTGTTAGATTTTGATATTTTTTCCAAATTTTACCAGGACTGGTGGAGAGATCTCCTTCAAGATAACTACAAGGATATTGAGTACAGCGGTAAAATGGTTCTGCTTCTTGATGTTCGCAAAATGTGCTCGGACATGGGTGACAAAGCTTTGGTGTTTAGCCAAAGCATAGCAACACTGGATCTCATTGAGCTTTATCTCTCAAAATTGCCTCGTAAAAGGAAAACAGGGAAGTGTTGGAGACAAGGGAAAGACTGGTACAGGTGTGTTTATGTCATATCATAGTGATGCACTTGAGTGGAAAATTAAGACTACTTCGTCCTATATTTATGTGATTGCATTAAGTAGCTATGGTTTTGTTTATTTGGTTCATTGCTGCCTGTTGAGAGTCAATCAAGCATTCTGTATATTCAGTGTCTTTTTAAATGCCCATTGTTGTGTTTATTTTCATTTTGATCGTCCTCATTTTTGCAGTCCATGTTCTGGGAATTTAATTTCATCTGGTTTGTTCTGATGCCCTTCTTTCCTTTAGCAAAATACTAGATAAATTTCTTAAACTTTTTCTACTTCCACTAGGTTAAAGTTTCTCATTTGATTACTTAAAAGGACAACTGGTTAACAATTCTTTAGGGCTCTACTATTTTAATTGTGAGTAAAATGCATGTGTGCAGCACCCTAAAGTGCAGAGGTTGACATTCTTGTTAATTATGATCTGTTCACTATTGCAAAACTTCGGGCAAACACTATTTTGCATTATTGAAGTTTAGATAATCCTATTCTGGTGTACTGGTTCATTTTTTGTCATCTTTCTCATTTCTGTAAATTGGTGCTGAGATGCACATTAGAGACCATGGTATATAAACTCTTTACATCAGCACATACCTGTTCTGGTATAGAAACCGTGCTCATGAAATGGCTTCTGATAACTGCGTATGCTGAAGCTTCATCTTCTTGAATAGGGCTGTTATTTCCTTGTCATGGAGTATTTTAAATGGATTCTTCCCTATAGGTTTTGGTTGGATCCTCAGAATATTAAATATTATAAAGTATAAAACATGGGAATTAAATATTTTTATGTACATAACAGGTAGGGTTGTATATGTGATGCTTAATCACTAGATTCGTTTATAGAATGGCGATGACATTTTGACATTACTCGCGGGATGCTTACATTGATGATTGTTTGTTTTTTTAATGATAGGTTGGTGGTTTCGATATAATCAGCTTGTTAAATTTCTCATCAGTATTTAAATTGTGAACTTAATTTGCTTGGTTTTTTTTCATTATAGATCTTCTTCCTATCTTAAGAAGCTACTCACATATCATTAATGAAGGTGCTAAGCAATTTGTCAACTTCTGGGAGAAATTTGAAATTCCAAATTCTCTTGTGACCTATCTTGTAATAGGTTAGATGGAAGGACGGAGAGTTCCGAAAGGCAGAGAATTGTAGAGAATTTTAATGAACCATCAAACACTAGAGTTAAGTGTACGCTGTTATCAACTAAGGCTGGATCTCTGGGTATCAATCTTCATGCTGCTAATCGTGTAATCATAGTTGATGGCTCATGGAACCCAACATATGATCTTCAAGCTATATATCGGGTTTGGAGGTATGTTTTGGTCAAGAACAAAATTCCTAGTCAAATTTTGTCAGAGTAGAACATAGGAAAATATCAAATAATGTGGTATTTCCTTTTATTTAAGGTATGGGCAAACGAAGCCTGTGTTTGCTTACCGGCTGCTGGCTCATGGAACTATGGAGGAAAAAATCTATAAGCGTCAGGTAAAAATGAGTTTGTGGTTTTAAATTCCATAGATTCTCTTATTTCTTGGAAGGCCATATCAAATTAGATTATTCTGACAGGTGACAAAGGAAGGACTTGCGGCAAGAGTGGTTGATAAGCAACAAGTCCATAGAACCATATCGAAAGAAGAAATGTTGGATCTTTTTCATTTTGGTGATGAGGAAGACCCTGCCATGTTACCCAAATTGGGACTAGAGCATGTGGATGCTTCCGAAGTGATCAAGAGCTCTAATCAGGAGGTTCCTTGTCCGCAAGGAGGCATATCTTCTGATAAGCTAATGCAAAAGCTGATGGACAGGCATCACCCCAGGTAGATTCCTTGACACATTCAGGCATGTGTAACCTCAATCTGAAAGATGCGTATTCATATTTCACCGAATTTTTAGGTTTTTAAATTGTGAGAAAAAAATTTGGTTTGTTTTTTCATCAGGGTCAAAACTAATGTCTTTTTCATAATTAATATTGGAAATACATATCCAAAAACTATAAGCATTTTTAAATAATAGGCAAGTCTTTTTCAAATTCTTGTATTGGGTAACTTCTAATGCCCTAGATTAAACATTTCATAGCATGTTAGAGAAGTAAATGTTCTCTGAAACCATGTTTTGAAGGGATCTTCTCTGGTGACCTGAAGACTAGAGGTTAAAATCCTGCGGCATACATTTGTCATCATTATGTTCAATGAAACATGAGTACACCGTATAGGGCCACTTTTTTGTGACACTCTTTTTAAAGTTTTTCTGAGGGAACTGACACTCTTGATGTGTAATACGCTAAATGCTGTAGCTGGCCATTTCAGCGGCTATGGTTCTTTTCTGGAACTGTGATTTAATTATTCTATCCGTGGTGCATACAGATGGATTGCAAACTATCATGAACATGAAACTCTTTTGCAAGAAAATGAAGCTGAAAAGCTGTCAAAAGAGGAACAGGATTTGGCTTGGGAAGTGTACAGGAAAGATACGGAGTGGAAGGAGGTCAAACGAGTTTCACATGGCGAGCCTTCCTTCGAACAGCATCATCAGATGTCCAACAGCAAACCTGCAAATGAGCAACAGCACTCAGCTGCCAAACCTGAACTGCAACAGAAGAAGCCTAGGATCCCCGAGGCCGACAGACTTCCATCTTATTATGTACGTGCAAGACACCGAATGGCTCAGAGAAAGTGTACAAACCTATCACATTTGCTCACCCTTAGAAGTCAGGGAATAAAGGTAGGCTGCAATACCGTCTGTGGGGAATGCGCTCAAGAAATCAGCTGGGGTCCCCTCAAAAGGGAATAGAGATACCGTTGAGATAACATCTGTATTTGCAATTTCCTAACTCATTGCATTTTTTGTTCACCTGTGTATGGTTAGTTAGTTTTCCAATTATAGTAGGCAGTAGGAAAATGGAGTTGAGTTTTTGCTATGATAGAAGTTTTTGTTTTATTGGGGGGCTTTTGCGTTTCAAATCTCTTGCTGTAAGCCCTTGTAATATCTAAACATTTGATTTGAAGCCCATTATATTCAAAGAAATATTTTTAGGAATATTCTAACTTATTTTGGTCCAGGACATGGTTTCTTCAATTCCTTCTTATGCTATGCAAACAAATTAGGGTTTGTCAGAAGACGGTTGAAATATTGGATATTGACATGAGTTTGGCCAAGAGATGAGCGGATTTGACATCAATTCTATCTGACATTTGATTTCTCGAGGACTCCCATTTCCCTTTGGTTCTGACAAAATATCTGTGAAACTATTTGAGCATGTTTTTCTTTTCTTTTGAGAACTGTTTTATGAAACAAAGGAATAAAAAAAATCTATTTGTCATAATTTATTTTTATGACATTTTTTGTGATAATCTAGAAATTTTTTAAAACTGTCCTTGATTTCTTTAAAAAAATTGTATTGATATATAATTCCAAACAAAATTTTATATAAACATTTGACAAAAGGAATTAACAAAAAAAAAAAAAAGTTAGAAAATCTATTAATTTATGAATTAAATTAAATTTATTATTAATAATATAATTAACTTTTAACTATAAATAAATATCATATTATTTCATGCTAAAATGTTTTATAAAATATGAAATATAAAGGAAAGTAATTTGTTTTTAGAAAAAAATTATTTTAAAAAAATTCATAATAATAGGACAACATATTTGAAAAAACTAACATAAAACAAAAAAAATATATATATATTAGTTTTTTTAACAAAATACAAAATATTTTTTTAAAAATAGTTTTATGTTGCAATAATGAAGTCTAATAATTTCAATATTGAATTAATACCATGAAATTAATTTTTTTAGAAAAGAAAATAAAAAACATCTAAAAATTGTTATAAAAACAAGATTTAAAAAACTGTTTGTCAAAACAAATGTATTAAATGAGTTCTTTTATTCTAAATTTTTCAAAACAACGGAAACCGTAACCAAACCAAACCGGCGTTTTTTAATCTCTTTACCAAAGCCGCACATGATTAAAAAGGTTATGTTATGGATTTAAGGAGTAAACACAAAAAAAAAAAAAAAAAAAAAAAACCCGAGTGTCAAATTAAATCTATTAAATGAAAGTATTTGATATATTATAATTATTAGAAATTATATTACTAATCAATTTTTTTCTTAATATTTATTAAATTTAAAATGAGATTTATTTTTCAAAGAAGAGATTTATTAGTAATAAGATCTAAATTTAAGGAAACATAAATATTTGAATTAAAAGACTTTGAAAGAAACCATGGTTGAGTAATTATATATTTAAGAATTTAACCTTTCACCTTTTGAAAAATTTGATAATTAATTTTTTTCTTTTTTACCTTCTTATTCCTTACATAATTTTTGTTTGGATGTTTTGATTCTTTTGATAGGATTCCTCCAAAAAATTAACTGATATGTAAATTTAATGGTCACATGACCAAGGTAATGAGGATATAATGGTCATTCTACTATTTAAACACAATTAAAAAAAAAAAACAAAATTAACTCCCCCAAGTCCCAAATTTGTTCCGCGCACCCCATATACCCATGTAAAAACAGTTGATGCCATAATTAGATACCTACACCATAATTCTCATTTACTGGCCGGAAATTGATTCCATCTTCTCATTCAAATCAACCCCAACGGTTAGAGCTCAAGCCGCTGCCGCACTTATTAAGTGAATACATAAGGTTGGAGATCACTGAATTCGTATACACTACAGAAGGATAACTCAAAATTCCTTATTGCCGGGGACGGCATTCTCTCACAAATGAGCACAATGAATGATCTTTCTCCACTGGCGAATTACAGCAATGTATTATTTGATTTTTTTACGAATTCCGACACCTCCGTCCAGGACGTCCTTTATCGGAATCATACTACTATATTTTTGCCGCTCTGCCACCTATGTCCAAGATAGGGGATGGCCTATGATCTTCATTTTCTTGTTCTTGTTGTTTTTGCCAGTCCAATTTGCATTGTACATAGAAAGGAATTAAAAAGATTGCTAGCCAAGCAAGGTAAAAAAAAAAATTGATCGTCGCCGCTATCCTTCAGGTATGGTTGGTCAAAATATTGACATGCCAACTGTGTTTACTGTGTGGCTAGCAAAGCCGGCGATGGCTATGGCTCTGCAGCTGGCAAAACCGCCGTCTTCGCCAGTGGCATACATATTGAAGTATAGAGAATCTAAGCAAATAAATTTATCACCCATGTGCTGTGGAATCCCACTCCAAATGACTCTACATTTATGCATTTAAATCAATTTAATGTCACCGGACTTCGCTCGCCGTCGCCGTCCAATCCCGATTTGCTGCAATCGCTCCTATCAGACCCTCCATATAACAAATTGGGATTTGGGGAATGGTTTACTGTATTTATAAAAAACAAAAACTAACCATTGAAAAGTAAAGTGAGCATTATACCCTCATTAAATTGATTAGATGATCAGTGATTTCAAATTTCAATGAATTTTTTTTTTAAGAATCTGATTAAAAGAATTTAAATATAAAAATGAAAATTATATAAGAATTAATAAAGGAAAAAAAATTAAGGATTAAAGCTTCTAGGTTGAATAAGCTCGACTACGGTCACAACTCAATTTAATCAACTTATCATCAAACCTTTTCTTTTCTTTGGCAAAACGACTACATTTAGTTTCCACGTGAATATTCAATTTTTAAATAAAAGTAGTAATAAGAAAAATATATGCTTGATACAACGAAGGTCACCATTATTGTTGCTATGGGTCATCCTCCTACTTTTAACATGAGCCCCATTGTTTTTTTCTTTCCAGGCTTTATATATACGTCTGCTGTGGTTGCTGGACTGTCTAAGACTATATAAATAAAAGAAAGCTCCAACAGTTTGTGTACATTGTAAAGCACTACATGAAATTTCTTAACAAAGAGAGATGGATGGATATCTTAGATGATATATGCGACATCCATCATGTAAACCTGACACGAAAGTAAGAAGACCATACCAATATGACTTGCATACATCTTCTAAAGAAAAGGTAAGTTGCCAATGAGTAGTAGTGTACCAAAAGACAACTCAACTCAAAGGTTTCATGGGTTTTATCCTGTGCCAAATGCAGGATCCCATTCTAAAGAAAACCCCTCAAACACAACTTAACAACAGTGTGATAGAAATGTAGTACCAGAAAAAAACAACAATTTGGGACAATAGAAAGGGATTTCAAGATTCATTTGACTTGGAAAGGTAATAGCCATCACCTTTCGTCCCCAAGCCAATTATCCTTCTCCTTGGGTCCTGTAGGACCTTCTTCCCCATAAAGCTCTGTTGGAAAAAGTTCAATGAGGGTCTCCACCGTGAGTCTGAGAAAAAATGGTAGACGATTAATGAGCTTCTCCACTTCAGATCGTGAATCATAAATAACAGTAGGACCCCATTCTCTCATGTATTGTAACCAAGGGGGTTCTGTAACAACCCCAGCTCCAAGATATTCTGCTGCAATGATTTGATACTTGATGCTGGAGTTGATTGTGTATTTGCTTTCGGCACAATCATTTCTAGCTCCTATCCCAAGTTCTGAAGAGCCCTGAATAAAGCAACCGGGATGTGGGAAACTAGCATGGCCATGTCTAGATGAATACACGATTGGCCTATTACCCTCGATGAACTCTATATCAGAGGCATCTAGCCATTCACCACCACTGTGCTCTGAGAAGTAAACACTCCAGAGCTCTCCAGTGAAGTTGCTTATCCTGAGAGTAAAATGTTCCCAGTCACCAACATGCTGACCTATTTTGTCCAATGCAATGTTTGTCCACCCTGCCTTTAGGGTTGCTGGTCCATTAAAAGGGCAAAAGATCCACATGGCAATATCTGTAAAACTTCCCCCCAAGGCTGGCTTAACATGGACATATAATTCTCCGCTCTCAATGTTACCACACTTGACATAGTTCCTGTCTACGTCATCAACTGGCAAATCCAGCCAGAATTTTCCATCATTTATTCCACCTCTAGGTAAGTTTGCACCTCTTGAATCAACAGATATGCCATTGTCCTCTCCATCCTTATATAAAAGGGAACCGTTTTTGAAGAACCATGAAACAGATGAGGGCAAGTATTCTTCATCCGGATGGAAATATACTGTAGGTCCATAGTGCTTAATGAGTTCATGGATCTGGTCCAGAGTTGGCATTGAACTCAGATTTGAGTCTAGGTTTTTCAGGCAAGCAATATTCATATCAGTTGGAGTACTATAGTATATACCAGAGAATAATGACCAAGTTGATTGACTACAGAAGAATGTGCCAACTGAAACACCATTGCACAACATGCCTCTTTGGCATGGTCTTGTTTTCCACATGCGAAAAGAACTTGTTCTAAATATCAAATCATCAGCTTCGCAACTTTCAGTGAGATCAGCTCGAACACATCTGACTTCATCTATCATGGGTTCATCAGGTCCATTGGTAACCAAAAAGCCCATTGATCTGTATCCATCTGGTGCATTTGGCAGCCAAACATAACCATGTCCATCACTACGAGAGTTGGAGCTCCAAATCAAAGTGTAGCTGAGAGGCTTAGCAAGAGCAGGAGAATCCACGGTCAATTTACGAGTATTATCATCTTGACTTATACTTTCTATTTCTCTGGCTACAAGGACATAGCCTCTTAATTCTTTATCATCTGTCTGGCTGTAATGACCAAGGCAGAAAAATCCATCCGGAACATTGACTGGCCTATAAAATGATATATGTTTTGATGTCCCCCATAATGACTTGTAATTCCAAATTATCTCAAAGTCTGAGATTTTAACAACTTCTATTTCTCCCAAGCATATTCTTCCTGTTGCAAAACCATGACCTGCAAAGACAAAATTAAAGCAGTCGGAGACTTGGCAGATTACCGCATGACTAGCCTAGTGAACAAGCAAGGGGCAGAGCTCAGAGAACCAAACGGATAGGTTTCAACATCAAAATATTGAATGTGAGACATGATTTTGATAATTAATTTTGCAAAAGCTCATCTATCCTAATCAGAATTTAAAAAAGAAAAAGTTCAAAAACCTCAAAATGCAGGGTGCCCTTTTTAGTGGAGAAAGATCATGTGCAATGGTTAACCAAATTTTTAAGCGGAAAACTCGGCTTCAACCCCATCAATATTTGACATGATCGAAGCCAGAACTTGATTGTTAATAGGTCAACAACCTTTAGCAAGCAGCTTTAGTATTTCTCAACCATTAAAAAGATTTAAAAAGTGCAAAAAAAACCAACAAATTGAATTAGGGAAAAACAAGATTGTAAGGGATTCAGTATTTAGAAAGGAAATTACGCAAACTTGAATGAGAAATTTAGCACATTAGCCCCCACAGAAAAGTATTTTGAAAATTTTAATGACATTAAGTCTCCAATTAGCCAAAATTTTAAAAAATCCACCATTTAGGAATCCAATTACATGAAGTCACGCAGCTATTTCTTCAAGCCAACTCAACCATCACACTCTTCTCACAAAGTCAAAGGCGGAGCACGGAATAAATATTCCCAAAAAAAAGGAAACTCCATAGACATACCTTGAGACCACTGTGAAATGGCAGCAGGCAGAGAAAAAGGCTTTGGTTCAAGAGGAACAAAGTCCTCATGGTCATGGTGATGGCCCCAGCAGTAAAAATTACACCCAAGCATTTTCTTGCTTCTTCAAAACATTTTTAGCTGAAGGTCAGGAACCCTCAAAATATTCTCAAGCTCTTGCTCTCATCTTTTCATAAAATTAAGGAAAGAAACTCACATACCGTCTCCCACATTCGTTTTCTTCCAAGAATTAAAACAAAGATTGTTCTATCAAGAAAAATCTCCTCTCTTTCTCCCTTACCTAATCAAGATCAAGGTGCATAGAAAAAGAAAATTTCTGCTTCTTTATTTGGAGGCTCTCAAAGAAGAGAAGAAAAGTCTCACATGACTTTTCTTTCTTCAGAAGTGGTGGTGGAGTAAGAAGCCAGTAGCAACCCACCGAGAGAGCGAAACCCAAATGAACTGAGTGGAAAACCTTTCCTTTAAGGAGACAATATATAAAGATCAGTTTGGCTCGGTCGGTGATTCTACTGCTGGTGGTATTCTGAGTCTGAGAAAGAAGAGATTTTTTTTTTTTTTATTCATTGAAAAATGGACAAATCCTTTCCGACTGGTTTGCAAAGCGACAGCATCAATAAAATAAAATAAAAATTTTAAAAAAAAAAAACGAATCCGACTGGAGAATGAAACAAACACAAAATTTGGCACGGCAAATAGTAATGGACTGTTCTTACAGGATTGTCCTTAATGATTGTCACTGAAAGTCAATGAAAGAAAAGGATCAATTTGTACCCTCTTGATGACCATATATATATATATATATATATGCTTAAAATATCCTTCAACCCCCTTAGTTTTTAATTTAAGTTATTTGAAATTAAATATTTATTTTTTAAAAATAATGTATTTAAATTTAAGTTTTTACTAATAATATCTTTAATTAAAAGAAAATTTTTTTTAAAAAAAAAAATAGTAAGGATATTCTATAATTTAAATGAATATCTTACAACAATTTAATCAAGCAATTCAAAATCTTATCCATAACTTTAACAAAAAAAAAAAAAAAAAAGGAAAAAAAAGAAGAAGAAACACCCTGACCTTAGTGGAGATGCTATGGATCGTGACATTAATGAAGAATATTCTGTATGTTTTGGTGTTATATTCCTTAGATGTATTAAGTTGTTAGAAGTCTATTTTTATTTGTTTTAAAAATATAAGTTAAGTTAGTATTTTGTAGTTATTAATATATAATTATAATTTTATTCTATAATTAATATTTCTTTTTTTAAAGTAATTTTATTAATTCAAGAAGATGTTTGTAAAATTTGAACTCGAAATATATAGTTTGCTTGCTCATCATTCCACCTATTAGGATATTCCTGAAGGAACGTATTTAATGTTTTTTTAATTAATTATGAAGATGAATAATTATAATTATAAATGAGAAACAATTGAAATTTTAAGCATATTTTAGATATAATGTAGTTATTTTATATACTTTTAGTTACATTTAAAGATAAAAGTGATATTTTTATTTGTTAAAAAATAATCGACTACGGAACTATCACATTGAGTCCTTTTCTCCTCTCCTTCTTGGAAAGAGAATATAATTGTACATTAGAATTCTCGATAATTAATATACATCTTAAAAACTTGTGTAAATATAGGTGTGTTTTTTTTTTTACAAATAATAATCGAATTTGAATATTTCGATTTCCATTTTAAATTTTCCAAAATTAAATGTCTAATTTATTAAATTTGTTAAAGTTTTTCAAAAAGATGGATATTACAATATTAAAAATAAATTTTTCTTAAAATTTATGCATATCAAAACATGATATATAATTCTAGATTGAGAAAGTAATATAAAAAATGTTGGATCCTTCAAACCATTTGCATAGAGTACAATAGAGTATTCTTTAAAAAATAAAAATAAAAAGAAAACTCTTACATCATTATTGAGAGGAAAAATGGTGCATTAGTTTAGATTATAGAAGTTGAGAACTTATCTCATTACACAAGAAGGAATATTGAAAAAAGAAAAAGGTCTATAACCACTTTATTGTTAGAAAGTTTCAAAGCTGTGAATGTGATTGACAAGTTTTGGCTTTATCCATATCTATAAGAAAACAGAGGTTGGCGGGGTTTGTTTGGTTGGTTGGTTGGTAGTTGGGGCATTTTTGCCATTTTACAACTTGATTATTTGTGTGAGTATATTTATAAGAAAATAAAGGTGAGATGGGTTTGGTTGATTGGTAGTGGGGATATTTTTGCCATTTTACAACTTGATTATCTGTGTGAGTATATCTATAAAAAAACAAAGATTGGATGGGTTTGATTGGGTGGTTGGTAGTTGGGGCATTTTTGTCATTTTACAACTTGATTATTCGTGTGAGTTTAAAAATTATGAAGAATGAGATACAGCTTTTAAATGATTTTTCAAAACAATCCTTTTTCTTTTATTTATTTATTTTTATTTCATTGTTTGACCGTGCATAGGTTTCATAGATGTCACCAAATCTGGAAGCAAAGCCCCATTTTTTCAACTCCTATTGATTGATTGATTTTGGCTTGCCAGCTTATTTTTTGCGCTTTCTTTCCCAGGCTGCTCTTTATATGTTTTGGTGTGACTTTGAAACTCAAGTTCTTTTTTTGCATTCCTTTTGCAAGTGTTCTTTCTCCAAATTAATTTTTTTGTTCTTCTATTCAAACTTTTGAATTTTTTGTATATTTTCTTGTTCTTCCTTTGCACTCTTTGTTTACATGTTCTTTTTTTTCTTTGATTTGTCACATTTAGGGTGCCAAATTTGATGGTATTTTTCATCTCCCAAGATTTAGTTTTTTCGTCTCTTGAATTTGTAAATGTTTTTTTAATTCTTTGTTTTAGTTAGAATTGAATTGTACTTACTAATCTTTTTTATTTTTTTATGGGTATTTTTTCATGTTCTTTATTCGCATTCTTTCTTTACACATTTTTTGGTTTCTTTTCAACTTTCAAAAATTTATTTTTTCATATCTTAAATTTGTTAATATTTTAAAAAATATTTATTTCAAACAAAAAAATTGTACATGTCCTGACTGATTCTCTGGCATCATTATATAATGTCTGTTGCTTGTATCAACTTTTTGAGGCTTGTGATAGTTTCTGATTTAAATTCTGAATACTTATCACATCCATTAGAAATGTAACTCCTTGATATTGTTTGTTTGATTAGGGCTAACTTCCTACTTTGTACTTTTCTAAATATTGTAAGTTGATCACAAACAAAGATTCAGAGTACATGGAGGATTTATTATTATTTGTTTGTTGGTCTAATAGTGTATATCTTTTGCTTTAAGAATTCTTTTGGCCATTTATTAGCTGACCAACCTATATGTTTGCATATGACAAGCATATTTTCCATAAATACAGATAACAATTCTTTTCTTTGTATTTCCAATCATTCTATTCTACTTGGGAAATTGTCTCTATCTTTAATCCTATCAAGTTTATAAGGAACTTGTTTTCTTTCCATGCCTCCGCATATGGAATGACTTCGAGATGTGTTGTAGGTAGAGTTATCAATTGGGTTTGATCCGACCCGAATCCCAAGGACAAAAAAATTTAAAGGGTTGGGACGGGACGACTTCATTTTCTGAAGGGTCATCAAAATCCTAATCCATCCCAACCCCACAAGGACCGGCCCGGGCCAGCCCTTTATGTGTATTTTTTTAAAAAATATATTTAAAATAAATCAATTCAATTTTCACATCACTTTTTTTTTTTTACAGAAAATACTTTAAAAAATTGAATAGAAAATTAGAGAAAAATGTAGAAAATGGTATTTAAACTAAACATAAAAATGAAAAACTCAATTTCAGTATTTAATACTCATTACAGTCCAAAAAAAAAAAAACAAAATAACTAAGATTGTGAGTGTGTGTAAGAAAAAGAAACCAAGATTTTTTCTAAGAATAGAAAAAGGAAGTCAAGTATAAGACAACCAAATCCTATAAAATAGGTAATAAAAATTATTAAATAAAAAAATATATTTTTTTAATCTTTGGCCCCAAGGGCCAGGCCATTCCAACCCTTTCTAAACTCTTGTTGACCCTTGATCCTTAAATGTCGAGTTAAAAAACTATTATTGCAATTGGGATTTGATTTTTTAAATCCAATCATTAAAAAATATGGTGTAGGGCTCGAATGACCCCAAGGCCTTAGCCCATTTTGACAACTCTAGTTGTAGGTTGTATGCATTCATTCATTCATTAGCTCATCTACTGCACAATACACCCTAAATAAGTAGATGAGACTTCTCTAAAATGATAAAATGTAATATTTCCTTTCCATTTTCCTCCATAGCTATTGGTTCGGATTCATGATCATGATTTTCATGAGAGAGGAAAACTAAGAATAGAAATAATGTTATCATCTTGGGATACTAGCAAGTAAAATTTTTTATTCATTTAGATATTACTATAATAATCTTTCGCTCTAAACCTGCATTTGTTGGTTGCTCTTGATTTTTATCTGCTAGCATATTTATTGCAGAAATAATGACTAACTTATCTAAGGTCATGCTAATGAGTGACCATATGTTAGTCATGAAAAAATATCACATTAATTTTTAAGTTATTTGTTTTTTCAGTATTGTGCTTGGTTATATACTTTAAATTCTTTTAATTTTTGACAATTTTAAAGGAATTGATATTTTTCTTTAGTCAAAAGTTTACATAAATTGTATTTAATGTTTTGTTATTGTTTTTATTTTCAGTTCAACTTTCAAGTGTTCAGCTTGGTGTCTTGTTCGCGCATTGCCGTTGCTCACCATTTCTTGTTTAAAAAGCATTGTCTATTGAAGGTACACTAATTGTCTTCTTAACTTATATGTATTTTAGTATTTTGAAAATTATTTTATTTAAAGTTTATCCATCTTAATTATATCATTTTATTGTTATTTTTCAGTCATTTAACCATTTGGTATTCAATTTCTTTTGAGTTCTAAGATTTGTGAAGTTTCTTGTTTTTACATCTCAAGGTCTCTAGTACTTAGTGCATTTATTTAATTAGTTTGTGCTAATTTAGAATCATTTGTTTTTGTTAATATTATGTAGAATTTTTATTCTAAATGAACCTTCCCCATTCATATAAATTTTCTTTTATCTTTTTCTTTATTTTTATGTCTTTTTCGACTTATTTTTACCTCCCTAAATGTGACAATGGTGTTAATTAAGAAAAGAAGGTTATGTTATTAAAAGACAATTACTTAGTGACAAAAAAAAAAGAGATATTTGTTAAAAAGAGTGTAATGTGCGAAAAAAAAAGAAAGAACAATAATAAAGTTGGAATACCTTTTAATTGTTCATGATGGTTCTTCTAGATAACATGCAAGAAATTCTATTTGAAACATGGAGAGAAGCTTATACAAGAAAGGAAATATTAAGAAGTAATAAAGAGGAAGAAACTTCCGTTGAAGTAAAGAAAAGCCTTCTTGTTCTATTGTCTATGCTGTTGAAGTTGGCTTTTTTCCTTCTTTGTTGAGGGTCATCAATTTATTTGTTAATATGTAGAATGCAATACTCAAAGAACAAATTTATTGGTTTTAGATTTGCAAGTGATTATAATTAACGGAGAAAATGAACACGAAGAAAAAGATGGTTTTAAATGTTTTTTTTTTTTTGATAAGGTACATGAAATATTCTCCTCAAGGAAACATAGAAATATTTAAGTTGCACTAACTTTGAGTAAACTGCACATCGCTCCTATTTAGTTTCATATTCTTTGAAAGATTATATTCACTATTATCAACTATCAATAATAAAGAAAGAAAACAATCGGTAATATAAATATATATATATTTTACCTTTATATCTTTGAAAATAAATATTTACCTTCCTTTCATTTTCTTAAACATGAAATTGTTTCAATATTTGCACTTAAGCTTATGTTTTTTGGTATCTCAATAATATATTTTACTTCTTTTTTTGCTTGCAATTCTTTTGTAGGTAGTTCAACTCATGTAGAGTTTACATGTGAGCCAATTAGGAAGATTTTTCTACATCATGCATGAGTCGCTATCTCAGCATTTTTATTTCTTTTCTTTAATTTGTGATACTTAACTCTCTTTTTTTCATTTATTGTATGTTGATTTGATTTGTTTGTATAGGATCATCCAAATTATTGTATATATTTTAATGTTGGCTGCACCTTGTTTTCATTTACATATAATTATTTTAGCAACCTATAATTAAACATGATGCATTGCGAACATTTGATCATTTTTATATTATTATGATAATAAGCATTAAAATTAGGTTATAAATCAAATAATCATTATTTAAAGTATGTTCTATTGTAATATTAAAATATAAACAGATATTATGATTGGATACCTACCACTCCACAAGAGCGAAATGTGTCAGACTAGTTTATATATACAGTTCTATTGTAAACTAGAAGAATCCTTAAATGGATTTTTTCTCAATCATTTTATTTTGTTATGTGATTTTTTTTTAAAGAACAATTGTAAAATCTTAATCAAATAATATTTTCAAAAGTGAAATTAATGCAGATCGTGAGTTCGATTTAATGTTCCAGTATACATTAATATTGATGAGTTATCGTTTTAAGTAGAACAGTGGAAGTATGTTGTATCAAATACATGTTAGAGAAATTATTTATTGTGTTATCTTAACAATTCTGGCATTAATTTTTAGATTAATAAAGGACCGACCTAGATATTATATTTCAAATCAAATAAAAGAGAAATCGGGGACTGGTATGTCATTTACTGGACAAATTGTGTACGGCAAAGAGAAATCCTAGAAGGTCAGATATGAGTCACTCTAATTGAGATATGTGTGGACGTGGATATGCTTGTTTGTTTGTTTATGGTTGTCATTTTCCAGCAATCTAGGAAGATACTTTTTATTTGAAAAACTTCATTTTTTTATTGCGTAAATTAAAATTCATTATTAAATTAACTAGAAGATGACGTAAAAAAAGGGTTGGAGAGTCTTTTTCTCGCTAAAGAAATGTTGCGAAAACTGATGAGTGGGTGCGAGGTACCAGAGAAGAGAGGGACCTGCGGCAATTTTATTTCATTTTAAGTGTTTTCATCTTTTAATCTCTTTAGAAAAAAGGAGGAAAAAAAAAATCTTTTTGAAGTGACATGAAAACTTTTTAATTGAAAAGACTTATATAGAGGAGGGACAAGAAAGTTATTTTAATACTCCTTTATTTATTATTAAATGTTTTTATTTTTATTTGAATCATTAGAAATTACTCCCTCCGTTAGGAATTAAATATTTATATTTTCATTTTGAGTTATTCAAAAATAAATGTCTCATTTTCTGAATTAGTTAAAATTTTCTTAAGAAATTAATATTATTAAGCATGGAATGAACCAAGTCAATTCATTTTTTTAAAATTTATATAGACATTCAATTTCGGATCGAGAAAGTATTTTTTAAAATTTTTACAAGTTGAAGTGTTTTTGGTTTGTCTATCCCAGTCTAATGGAGGGAGAGAGGGGCTTTAATCTGATTAGATGAAGTGTCTTCCAGATAACATGAAAATTCATGATCAATATCATGTGTAACAATATTCATGTATACTTACCCCATGTCTCACTCTCATTGCTGGATTTAGCTGGGCCCGAGCAGTGAGAAGAGGAGCTCATTAGATATTATTTTTTTAATATAATAATTAAACTAATTATTATATATATAATATGTTCTTATAATCACATTTGAATATAAAAGGAATAAAAATAAAAATTCCCTATTTAATTTGACTTTAAAAAAAAAAATGTAAGGAATCAAATAAATGGCCAATATTCTAGCCATTTTTAATTTAAACGTAAAAAATATTATGTAAATATATGAGAGGGCTCCTAGTCCATTTGGTCTTATATGTTTGGATCAAACTATAATACGATTTCACAAGTTTAATATTTTTTTTTCAATTATTATGATCCCTTAACATATTATGGACAGCCAGTATGATCCCTCAACATATTATGGACAGTCATTTTAGTTCTAACTTTAATGTTTTCAAGCAAAACACTCATTAGAACTGTCATGTTACTGGTACGGGATAACTTTTCATGGGTAAAATTTTCCATCTCATCCTTGCTACTCAAGTTCCAACCAACCCAAGAATTGTGAATGAATTTTAGTGATCTAGTTAATTTATTTGGGTTCGTTAATTTAAATGCATCTAATTTGTTTTTTTTTTAAAAAAAAGGATTTGTTAGATTTTAAACGATAAGGATAATATTAACAATTTTCCCCCTAAAATGTTATATTATGCCAATAAATAATTAGTTACGACTAGTGTTTTGTGGAAAAAGAAGTAGTTGGGACCATAATGGCTTCCCATAAAATGTTGAAGAACCATAATAACGGAAAAAAAACTTATGGGATCATACTATAGTTTGATCCAAACGTTGAAATCAAATAGGTTAAAAGCCAATAAGATAAGTAATAAGGTGAAAAATATTATCATTTCATATTAGTTATAAGGTAAAAAATTTCAAGGTCCCATTAAGGTTCTCTTCTTTAAGAAACTTACATTCAACTGAATTTTTGGAATTTCCAATTTCCAAATGTTCTTAACATTCTAACATTTGGGGGGGAAAAGTGGCAATCCATGCATAATTGAGTTATGCATATACCATATCATACATACATATATATATATATATATATATATATATATATGTTAATTAATAGGCCTAATTAACATATAGAAATTAAGCTGAATTTGCCTTGCTACTGCTAGGCCACTTCTTCTGAGTTGATCTGTTATTGCCGTCTTCAAATTTTTGTTTAGTACTCTCTCCACAGACAATGGTGAATTCAAATCCATATGCATTTGCAAAGCAGGAAAACAGCCCTCCATCTGAATGCCTTCTCATTCGTATTCTTGTCGGTGGTGGAATTGAAACCTCTTTCTTTTTCAACTTCATCACTTTATTTCTTGATGCCAATCCTTTGGCAATAGCTTCCTCCATTGTCATTTCTTCCACTATGGAACTTCCAATATCTTCTACCACTTCCTTTGCCGGCCGTCGCCAATTATATCTTCCTCTCCCCGCCGCAGCCGTGCTTAGAGGAGGAAGCTGTGACTGCCGGGCCATCTCTGCAGCCACTATGGAGGCTGAGGGTCCAACATCCGAGCACAATTCAGAGCCATAGCACATTGATCCATTCATTATAGAACCATTTCCAGCAAAGTCCCCTTTTGATTGAAATTCTTTGATATCCTCATCATCATGGCCTAAACTATGAGACCGCCACAAATGTACCTTTTCACGATGCTCAACAAAATTAACATCACCATTTTTCTTTGACATCTCCAAATTGTCCTCTGTTTGGTTGATTTGGAAATAGGATAGCCGACTCTTCTCGGAGTCGGAGTCGTCCACAAGAACAACGCCCATGTTAAGTTTCCCCTGAAACATACCGGATGGACGACGAATTTGAAGGGCAACGAATTTGGGGAAATTGGTCGCCGTGTTGGTGACCAAATCGGTTACCAGCACACGGACAGTACCGACAAGGATATCCTTAAACCATGAGGTGGTACTGTAAATCTCTATGGTTAGGGCCGCACCATCGGACATGAGGAATATATCATTTATATGGAAGACAAATTGGTCATTCCAGGTTGGATTGGTTTGGCCATTCTGATCGGTGCAAGAGGTGAGTTTGCGTTTCGGATGGAGCCATGCGATGGCATAGGTCCTCATGGATTTTGAGACCTTAGGTAAGTCTTGAGCGGATATGAGAGTAATTTCCAGGAGATAAGATTGGGATGGAACGGAGCTTGCGCCTGAGGAAGAAGAGGTGGTCGGAGTGTAGCTTGAATCCATTTTGCCGTCCACCACCAGGGACGACAAGGATCGTAGAGACAGATCACATTCACGGAGGTAAAAGGAAATAGCTTTGCATGGTTGAAAATTGTCAATTTCTTTTCTGAGATGTTTGACGTTGCTTTGTATTTTAGGGATCTAGAAAAGTTTTGGAACAATGGTCATCAGATTGACAGGGTGTCACAAACGTTTGTTTACCTATCATATTTTATACTACTCTCCTATCAAAATTAAACATTGTTATCTTTCTTTTCGAGTTGTTATTTATTTATTTTTATTAAAATTTACTCAAATTAAACAACAAAATAGAACATTCAATGTTGAATCAGCAAAATAAAATAAAATTTACTCAAATATAACAACTATTTGTTGCTATATCATATTAGTTACACTTAGGTTAATTAGGTTTGGATTTTGATTAATTGATTTCACATGGTGATAGGGCTTTTTGTAGGTTTTATGGCATACACATTACCATGCATGTTACCTCTTCGTCTCTAATTATAAGTTGTTTCAGTCTTTAATTATAAGTTGTTTTAGTCATATTGAGGTTTTTTTTCTCCTTGAGATATTCCTATAGAGTAGAACATTTAGAATGAAAGAGAGGAGTAATATTGGAAAAAGATGAGTAAATTACTCTCTTCATCTATAATTGAATGTTTCATTTTTTTTTACTTTGACAAATTATATTGAAGGCAATTAAGTTAATTCATTTTAAGTATAGTCATATCAATTTCTTTGTAAAAATATTATTAATTTAGAACATGAGATATTCAATTCTGAATGACTTAAAATAGAAATATTCCAAAGACATTCAATTTTGAATGGGAAAAAGTATCTATCAAATGGTTACGCATTTGATGTATATCACTCTGTGTTACCCCGATAAAAATCTTACAAATAACCTTTAATTATTTTTTATATTATACTTTATATATTAAACTCTAAAAAATAAATTAAATCTTAGAAATACTCAAATTTTTAGGGGACATACGATTAAATTTTTATTAGTATAACAGAAGAAGATTCATAACCCTATTAAATTATCAACAATAATTTATCATATGAGATTAAAAAAATTGGGCTCAAATGCCTTATAATTAAGGAAGGAGAGAGTACCTAATGATCTAATTTATTTCTCTTATTATTCTTTTAAATAACTATATTTCTATATATTTATATATAAGAGATAGCCAGATTCGTACATGATACATTTTGTATAAATGATCGCATCAATGAATGTGAAGTCCAGATTACATTAATTCTGGCAAACCATATTTTCTCACCCTCTCCGGACGGGAAGTTTTATTTTGTGTAATTAATCTTTCTCCGTCTTGTCTGTGCCCGTCATCATCAAGTGGACAAAGAATCTTGCCTGAGGTTTCTCCTGCAATCTCCGGCAACCGTACCCCTCCGCTGTTTCCGAATGGCTATTCCCTTCAAACAACTGGAAATCCATGTCCTTTCAGCACAATACCTTCCTCCCGTTTCCAAAATGTTGCGCACATTTGCAGCTGCCTGGATTAACCCTGATCACAAATTAAGCACCAGAATTGATCATCAGGGCCACACCAATCCCACCTGGAATTACAAGTTGGTTTTCCGAGTTGAAGATCGATTCCTTCGATCCGAGAAAGCTGCCGTAACCATCGAAATCTACAATGTTGCGTGGCTCCGGGACCTCCCCATAGGAACGGCTCACCTGATGATCAACCAAATTTCACCTCCTCTGGTTCTTAATAACCCAGCCCCAAGAACAGTTGCTCTTCATCTCTGTCGTCCATCGGGCCATATGCAGGGAATCCTTAATATGGGAGTCAATATCCTTGACAATGCCAATCCCAGCAACATGCCGTCTCCCAGCAGAGAATTAAGATTGCCCCTCATAGAAAAAGTTGAAATTGGATTAAAGGATGATGAGAAAGCCCATCAGGCTGAAGAAAATGGGAGGAAATTAGATGAATCAAAGATTGAGCAGAAACATTCTGAAGGTGACAGAACATCCTCAATCCAAGAGAAAATGACGCTTTTTGAAGATGAACTCACCAAGGCCAGGGCAGATCGGGGCTCATTATTAGACACCACAATATTTAATGACGATCCTTTAGAGCTGAAGTTTGGGACAAAACCCATTAATTCAACAGCTGGATCAATGGAATCATCCGCCATGAAACCTTTACCTTCGGAGGTGGCAGCTAATTTCAAGAAAGGATTGTATTCAACAGCAGGGGACGATTACGGGAGCTCCATATTTGATAATTGGACCGAGGCACCGGATAATAATAACAACCCAGATGATTTGAAATCGAGAAGTATAAAGTGGAGGATTGATGATGAAACTCAAGAACCGACCATTGATAATAAAGGAAGCAAGAAACACCAACAAAAGCCCGGAAACCACTCAATACTGAGTGGCGGAATATTTTCATGTTTCGGAAAAGGTTTCGAATGCACAATGGTTTGTGGATCTGCCAACATGAAGAAAAACAAAAACAAGATTCATTGTCCACCGGCGTATCATTTTCAATATCCAGAGGATGACTTGCGCAGGTTTTATACGTGACGTTTTGCCATACAATGGTACTAAACACCTTCCAAGTGTACAGCTTCTTCAAATTTTTTTCTTCTCAAATTCTGATCCCCCTCTTGTTTATGAATGTTGTTGTATTTTTGAATTCTTCTCTGTGAAAGTTAACTTTTGTATACAGATAGATCTCTTTTTCTTCATTTTTTTTCAGTTTCCCCTCTTTCTGAAACAGAAACTAAAAATTGCCATCTTTTTCTGAAAATGACGATGAAACATGAACTCTATTCCGAAAGACTTTCCAGTTCAAGTCATTATATATATGAAAAATTTTCTGGAAATGCCAAATTGGGATTCAACAATCATGTAAATGATATATAGGACAAACTAGGTACTCTAAATCAATGAAATGTACTGCAGGTTCCACCTAATGAGCTATCGGATGCCTTATTTGGGTTCAGACTTCTGAGGATTAGACTCAAATTGTTGATACTCATCTTATCATTATTACACAAAGCAATAAGAAAAGAAGATTTAACTACTACTAATCCATCCCTTGTTTATGACCATCCTGAGCCTCCCTTGTTTCTAGATCAACTGAAGAATCTTCCTTGTTTATGATCATACTGAGCCTGGTCATTTTTGTTTGCAAAAGATGTGAGCAGCCTTCGGATCACAAGCAATTAGTGCCCTTCAATCCGAATGTAGTCTTCGTCTTAGAAATCTGTGACAACATAGATAAAGTGTAGGTCTTGTTAGTTTAGTGGTAAGTAACGACACTTAGATTGGGAGGTTTCGAGTTCTAGACATGTCGAGGATAGGTAGAGTACCAATCCTTGAGTGAGGGGTATGGGGAGGGTTAGGAGAGAGGTGGGTGTAAAAAAAAGAAAAAAAAAAAAAGAGAAAGTAATATGTGTGAGGAGATTTATTTTATTTTATTTTTGCAGCAATAATTGCTAAGCTCTGTAATGAGTTTAAATATTTACCACTTACCATCTTTCTTCTTTCTCCAAGATTGGCAGAAATAGCAGAGGAACAAGGCTGCTGATGCTGCAACTATTCCTCCTATGACAATAGCTACTAATTTAGTAGAACCTCCTGATGATCCCTCATCTAAAGAAGTATCGGATTCAACAGTAAATTAGTTAAAACAATCATAAAAATCAAGAAACAATCATGAAAGTGGTGGTTTGGTTTTGGAAATTTTAAGAATGTTCCAACATTCATACCTTCATGTGGCCCATTGTTGATGCCATATTTATCGTTACCATAGCTAACGTAGCAGCTGTCAAGATAGATTTCTCCAGAAACTGAATATCCACATTCATTCTGAGCAATTTTCACAGCATTGTTCACACATTCACTACAATCACAGGTTCCTAAATTCCCCTCACACTGTGCAACCACATGTAACGACTCATAAATCATATCACAGTAGCCCTGACCACTCAATGAACATTTTTCAAGAGCTGCAAATGCTGCATCTCTCCCTTTCAAGAACTCCCTTGACCCTGTTTTCCTACTGCAACTCCTGTGAAGTACTTGTAACCGGGAAGTCCGAATCTCATCGTTCTGATAGTGTACGTAGCAGCCCGGGAATTGAACCCGAGCCGGAATGCTCATTCCACACAAATTCTTTGATACTTCTGGGATGAGGTTGTTCACACACTGATAACAATCATCACTACTGAGATCACCTCTGCACTGGAAAAGACCTAATATCGCGGTTTCCTCATCACCGGCATATGTTGCGAAGTACTTGGATTGATTTGATTGTACCAGCAATTCTTGCAAAAGGGACGATATAATTGATGATCGAGACAGACTACGATGATGATCCGATGTTACCTGGTTCTCACAATGCTTGTAAACTAATTGGTTATGGTCTGAACTAGATGTAGAAACATTAGGAAGCAGCAGAACAAACATCAGAAGAAGAACAAGATGAAGAAAATTGAATTTTAGGGATGGATCCATGCGTGATGCATTGTTCTTGATTCAAACTGATTATGCTGGCTAAGTTTATTGTTAGTTTTGAAAACCATAACTTTGAAGTTTTCGTACAGAAGAGAGCATTCTGATTATTTTAACAGGGAGAACTTTCTTCTGATCGGTGAAATGTGGGTCTTTTCGGTCCCTCCTACTTTCAACTAATTTTTTGACAAAAAAGAATTTAGTGATATCAATCCTCGTCACCGATCATAATCCGCCAAGGAATTTTACTAAGAATGTCTGAGGAGTTCGTTGACTAGAAGAATAAAGGTACCACAATTTCTGGGGTCTCTCATCACTTTCTTACGTCTTCAGTTATTTAACAAGCAGTCTCTTACACGTTTTGATTGGCTGAAATCTTAAATTGTTTCCGTTTCTCTTTTCCTGATTGCTTCCTTGAAACATTCCAAACAAACAATTCACTAATTCTTAGCGTAATATTGATAAACTTTCGATATAACAATCCATGTAAATAATGAATTTTTTATATTAACAAATAATAAAAGAATGTTGGATGGTAAAAAGTTGACCAACCAAGCTTTTCCCTGTTTGGTTGTTTGGTTTATGGTTTAAGAGAAGAGAGTAAAGTTGCCATTTGTGTTTGATGCTAACATGGTTGATTTGGTGTCCCTTTCCGCTCACTTGTCAATTTTCGCAAGTCACTAAATCAACTTTTAAGGGCTTGGTTGAACTTCGCATTTTTTTAGTGCATGGAAAACTACATTATTACTATTTCATAGTAGTTGTGAATCGTGATTATTACTTCCTTCGGACCATAATTCGGTCAATGGAGCAATGGGCGTGAAAGCAAAGCAAAAAAGTTACTAACTTCAAAACCTTATAAATACCTTATTCACCGTTCATCGAAGACTTATCTAGATTGATTTACCTTCACTTGTATCCCTTTGTTTGTTAGACTTACAATTTACTCATATAAAAATATCTAGTATACATATATTCTATGATTTTTTTTTTATTATTCTTTCCAAAATTATGATTCAATTACCTATTATGAAAGAAGTAATTAAAATTTAAAAAATAAAATAACTTTATCAAAAAAATTTTATTGAAAGTGTAATCTCTACAAAAAAATATATATATAAATAAAATTACACTAAATAAAATTAACCGAATTCACTAGCTTTTCTTAATTTGCAAAACCAAAAATTTGAGTGGACCAAAAAATATAGAAGTGGACTATTGAGTGGACTTTTTTTGGGGAAAGGGAAAAGAGTAACCATGCAAACCATGACATTTTCTTACATGTAAATATATAATAATTACTACTTCATAAAAAGAGAAAAACTTGTTGGAGGGCGCTACACTACACTTAGAAAAAGTGGAAGGTAAGCGCACTGAATTGTGCGCTGGCTGACGGACATATGGGATGGCAATGGGATAGGTCGATCAGGTAATAGTAAGTTCAGATCTGTCAAGTTCTGAAATATCTTGATCCCGTCCTTACCTATGTCCCGCATCGGGTCTCAATAATGAGATTCAAGACTTGACATGTGATGTCTCATTTGTCCTGTGGGTATCCATCTAATCTGTCCTATCCCAAACTTGCTTAACCCGATTTCATTGCAAAAAAAAAAAAAAAAAACTACTACAATATTATCAAAATAGGTTCTCACACTCATTCAAATGAAATAATATAACGCATATTCAAATCAAATAACATAATCACTAAAATCATGAATCATTTTAAATAAAAGTTAAAGTTCAATTGTTCAAACTAAAATACGAAGTTTTATCCATTACTTAATTTACTTTATTAATATAGAATTTTGTTTATTATTACATGAATTATTTGCAAAAGTGATCATGGTTTGTATAATAAGTTAATAACAAATTAATATTGTACATAAGAATATTAAATTATTTTATCCTTAAAATCATCTATACTTATTATTTAATATTTATGTATTATTTATATTTTTGTTCATAATATTATACAATATGTGAATGGACTAGTGTAAGGAGTTTAAGGTATTTGATAAAAATATCTACATTCCATTGGGAAATTAGACTAAATGATTAAAAGAGTTTTTATTTAAGTATAAATAAAAGTGATTATTATATGATATACAATTAGAATTTAAAGCATATTATTGTCTTTTATTCATAACATATATACATTACCTTACTTGTTTTAGTAAAACGAAGTATATTCTTTTAATTTAATTAGTTAAACAATATATACATTAATTATTTTAGTAAATTTTTTATATATTAGGTGCAATGTCGCACATGGTTTTTATGTGCTCCAATGATGGATGACGTCGTTTCGTTTCAAAAAAAAAAAAAATGTTAAGAGAGCAGAGCAGAGACGTTGACAACACCATTCTCCCTCATAGATCAGATCTCATCTCTACATTCTTTCCGATTCCGATCTTGCATCCCAAGAGGAAAGGGGATAGGGAATGGAGATCAACAAGAAATTGACGAAAGGGAGCAGGGCATGAAGATCTGTTGTGAAAAATGTTTTAGACTTTTTGTAGGCCATGTAGAATTGGGGGTTTGTTTCTATAGTCATTGCCAGGAGAGGTAGTAGTTTTAAAGGTTTGTTTCTACAGAAACATCAGATTTGTTGGTTTGCTCTTATACATCAGATCAAACTCCGTCTTGTTGGGGGCTTGTTTCTACAGCCATTGTTGCTTTGCTCTGCTCTCGCCGTCATCCGTCATTACCATTTGTCATTCTGCTTTGCTTTTCTTTTCACAGCATTGTCGTCGTTGTTTTTTTGCTCTATTCTCATCATCGTCCTTCATTACTGTTTGGTTATTACTTTGCTTTTCTCATCACAATACCAAAGTCGTTGTTGCTTTGCTCTGCTCTTGCCGTTGTCCATCTTTTTTTTTTTTTTTTTTGAAACGAAATGACATCGTATGTCATTAGAGCACATAAAAATCGTGTGCGGCGTCGCACCTAATAGACAACCCATAAATATTTATATATATATATATATATGTATATAAAGTTATTTAGATAGCACTCAACTTTGATAATATAAAAGAATCTATTCTTGTTCCTTGTACTTTAAATCAAATATGTTTTTATGTATATATACATATAATTTATCATTTATTCATGACATAATTTTTTAAATAATGATAAGAAGTTATTATATACAATATGTAATATCCTAACCATCCTTTATATCACACACATATATACATATGAATATATATCTCATATATCTTTTTGTGCATATATATATATATATATATATAAATAAATATATAGTCTGATTTTATTAAAAGGGTATATTACATTATATTAAGAAAATCATATAAACAATATTTTTAAAACCTATTTTGCTAAATATGAATAGAAATAATCAAAATAAATAATTTATACGTTATTTCTCATTTACTTGAAGTACAATAATTATCTTTTTGTGGGGGAAAAAACATTATATGCTATTAATTATTTAATTACGTCGTAGTATTTGCAATAATTATTTTATTAAAATTGAAGTACAAGTTATAATATATATCACTAATATTTTAAAGAAGAAAGAAATAATGTTTGAAAATATTACATGTGCATATTATATATATACATATATATATATATTTATAACTTATAACATTGCATGTTAGGATGGGATTTCGCGGGTCAAGTTAGGTCATGTCTGATATTTAGCCAGACTCAAACCCGACTTGACTCGTGGATAGGTTTTAGAGTCAAGGCCTATGCCTGGCTTGTTCTAGCACCGGTCGGGTACAGGTCAAGCCAAATTGTCATCCTTATGCACACACTAAATGAAATTAGAGCTGTCAATTGAGACTAATTCGGTCCAACTTAACTTCAACCTCAAGGGTCAGAAAATTAAATTGACAGGATGAGCTAACTCCATTTTCCGAGGGACCTCCAAAATTTTAATCTAACCCAACCCCACAAGGGCAAATGGCCAGGATTGACCATTCTTTTACATACATACATACATACATACATACATATATATATATATATATATATTGTAAACTCTTTTTTTTTTACTTTTAAAATTTTTTAAAATAAAATATTTCAATTTTCACATTACTTAAAAAAATGCAAAATATAGTAAACAAAGTGAACATAAAATAAGAGAAAAATGCAGAAAATTAAATACAAACAAAATATAAAAATGAAAAACTCAATTTTAGAATTTAACACTCATTATAGTCAAAAAAAAAAAAAAAACTAAACAAATAGTTTCAATAAGAATAAAAAAAAACTACTATAAACAATAATACTGTTTTCATCTTGATTAATCATATTCAATAAAAAGCGAAGTAATTGTTCTTCTATATTCCCGAACGAATTACTTTCAACATCAAGAATATTTAAATAAGCTTTGAAAATAAGAAGCTAGGGGAGAAAAACTGGAAAAATCCTACGGACAACAATAAAAAAATAAAAAATAAAAAAAACAACTAATAGTAATAGGAGACATGTATTTTTTTAATTATAAAATAAAAAAACTTTTTTTAATATATTTGGCCCAAGGACAGCCAACCAAACCTTTTCTAATCCTTCATTGACTCTTTATCCTTAAGAGACTGATTAAAAAATCCTTAATTCAATTAGGGTAAGGTTTTCCAAATCCAATTCTTAAAAAATTTGGATAGATCAATCCCTCTAAAGGAAATGCCTTGTTCTTCGCTTTCATTTGACGTCTCTTGGCTTCTCTCTTCAAACTCACACTGTCACACACTTTATATGCATTGGATACATGCATTGCTTGATTCAGTTGGTTTTTGGTTTTAGCTACGACTTGTTTTTTCAGTGAGAAGGCAGTCTTTTTTCTTGTTTGTTGAGAAATCTTGGGCAATGGCGACGTTGGGAGACTGATGGTCATCAAAATTTTCGTTCTTTCGGTGTATACTTCAAAGGGTTTGAATTCTCACGTCTGAATCGTTGTTTCTTTTGGTTTTTCTTTTTCGTTTTTAGTTGGAAATTCGTCTCCCTGTAACGGAATGTGCAATTTTTATTTCTTATTGTTTCTTTCTGATCATGGGTCGGGAGAATATATAAGTTATAATGCATTCTTGGGTCTATACTAGGGATTTGTAGGTGGTTCTTTCATGGATTATTTTTCTTATTTTTGTGCATAGATCATGCAAAGCGATATTCATAAAATTTTAAAACGTATACTGCTTTTGTTTCTACTTTCTATATGGGTTGAATGTTGTTCTACTTTGTCATTAGGAATGAGTTTTTGGGTGTTTATTCATTCGTAATGGAGGGGATTATATTATCTACTGAAATGGAAATATCGGAAGAAAAAGGGTATTGGATATTGTTTGATAGAACAGCTATATACTAATGTTTTGTTCTTGCAACTTAAATTGTATGTTTAATGTGTTTTTATGGCATTTTCATGAATATATATTAGGTCCATCATGTTGTTTTGACCACCAAGAATGCAGTCCAACATTGCTGCAGTTTCTTTTACAGTCTTCATTTAGCCCCTTTTCTCCAACAGTTGAAGATAGTAAATTGATTTTTCAAGTGTATGTCAGTTTTCAGGTAATTATTTCTTTTCTCGTAACCCTGATTTCTTTGGTTCTCAGAAATGTATTTTTTATTTAAGCTGTATTTGGCCGGGTTTTGTGGGTATGATTGCTCCTTCAGTGCTTCCTCGGTAGCTACTACCTGTATGTAGTCTTTTGACACTTACAAATTTAGTAAAATTTTAATTTAATAATTTCTCCGTCTGAAATTGAATGTCCTATTTTGACTTAATCACATAGTTAAGGGCTTAAATTATGGAGTTTATTTAACTTTATTAAAGTTGCCCTTTTATCCTTCTCATTAACGTAATTAATATTGAAATCTTTGGTTCCATAAATTAAGCAAATGGTGAATGGAAATTTTCATTAAAAATTTATTTATTTTTGAAATGGGACACTGAATTCCCAATATCCCAAAGGATAAAAGGACATTCAAATCCGGAAGGAAAGAGTAACGTATTTATTCTAGGAAACATCATCCCAAAATAGAAATAGAGATATTTAATTTTAGATGGAAGGGATATTTGCTATAGAAAGGTTGACATTAATATATTCTAGTTTAGAGTACTCATTCTGTGTATGAATGTTGTTTTATGACTTAGATTTTAAGAAGTTATGAAGTTCTTTGATAAATGTTTTATCTTCATTTTACTCTGCTACATATATCACGAGGTGTAAATTGTAAATTCTTGAGTATTTTTACATTGATAATTGTCCATGATCTATTTAACAGAAGATTTTCTCAATCATGCATGGTAATTTCTTCAATTTAAATACTACAAGACCATTGACTTCATGTTTTCATGTTTAAACAGGCGGGCTTAATTTTTTCAATTCTTGACTTATGCAGTCTGTATGCAAAAATCATCCAGTTCTACAGGAACTGGCATTCTCGAGCTATATGTGGATAGAATAACTCATTAAAAGATGCCCAATTATTCTATCCTTTTTTCAGCATAACCTTAATGTTACAATTGATTGATTTGAATACATACAGTTGAAGTCATTGAATTTCCGGGTTTTGAGATAATTGTGAATGATAACTCCATATGATGTTGAAGGTCATCTATGGCAGTATTCAGTAATTTCTGTTTATTGGTCCTATGAAAGCATTTGTAAGAGCCATTTTACTCTTGTGTTTGTCCTGGAGAGAGAGAGAGGATTGGAGGTTTGTATGAGATGGTAAAACCATTAGTTAGGAAACCAAGAAGATATATATTAGGTAGCTTTCATAATGGTTCACAGGTTCAACACTTAGTCCTTCAAACTTCTCCTTTATCTCTTCCTTGAGAAATTTCAAAATTTTCCTCAATTAGTAAATACTCCTGCCATCTCCTGATATAAGTCCATAGCCCCATTCAACATGAGAGAAGAATCATTAAATATATCTTTTTTTTTGTTTTGTTTGAAATTCCGATTGTCTCTCTTATTTATAACTATAATTGTATACCTTCACGTAGGAGAATATCAAATGGAGATAAAGACCAGAAAAAAACAAATAAATATGTGTTGGCAATAAGAGAGAGGGAGTATTTGTTTTAGGAAAAACTTTTTTGGTGTGGTGTGAACTTTCCCTTTTACATTCATTATCATCTTAACAATAAATCTTTCTGGAGTTGTGTTTCTCAGAAGCATGTCAAATACGTGCTAAAGTTGAAGTTAGGAGCATAGAGTCCAAAGGAAAAGGTTGCTGCCAAGTCAACAAATTTACTCTTGATTAACATCTGAAGTGTCAATGGCAAGGATGATCAATCCAAGAGTTAATAAGGCTTACAGTGCAATGAAAAGTATAGGGATACCCCAAGAAAAAGTCAAACCAGTCCTAAAAAATCTGCTGAAATTGTACAACAGAAACTGGGAACTTATTGAGGAGGATAATTATCATACACTTGCTGATGCTATATTTGAACTTGAAAATGATGAGGTTAGCATACTACTTTACTGCTCTAGTACAGGCTGCTAATAGAGTAAATAACTGCAATAGAACTCTTTTATTGATGAGAACCTTTTCTTTTTGAATTACTATCTTTTGTGCATATTTCTCATAAATTTTTGCTCTCTTTAAATATTTTCACTATTAGATGGACAAGAAGAATGATGTTCTAGAAACAGAACCTCCCTGCAAGAAGCCACGAGGAGCTACACTTGAAGATCAAGGTTCATCGACATTGGATAATTGCAACAGAGCAATAAACTTTGAAGAAGGTGAAATACCACAACGTTCTGATGGACAGAAATTGGCAGAGTCATCACAATCATTTTCAGTAAATCCTAGAGGTGAACTTAGTTCTTTTTTTTTATGTCAACATGTGAAAGTCTCTCTTCTCAAGATATTCATTGTCAACAGGAGAAAATTCTGGGAGTATACCAAATGAAGGGTACTTAGATGAATCATTCGTTCACAAGAAAATAGAAAAAATTCATGAAATTCATCATCATGGAGATGTGATTAAGACTGAAAGGACACCGCCTCTTAATTGCCTTCCCCTTTCTGCTTTGCCTTCTTCAGATCTCAGCTCAGGTGCATAATTTAGATGAATTGCTTTGCCTTTTAGTTTTAGAATGAATCATGGAATTTACTTCAATGCATCTTCTGTATCAGCAAAATATAGTTGTTAATTTTATATTTCTGTAGGCCTTTTGATGCTTACCGCCACTCATGTGCAGTAGGTGTGGTTTCTTTTCTTTCATGAAAAATATTTTCACAATTGAAAATCTTTCTGCTGGAATTGATTCTTAAATTATTTTATAAGATTTTATGTATGTTATTAGCTCTTTAAATCTTACAGGAATAGTCTGAACTACAAATGATTATGTCTGGTGTTTCTTTCTGAACTTTCAGATGAGCATGACCAACCTGTTGGTTTTTCTTGCAATTACGAGGCAAGCTTGCAATATACATTAGTCATAGCTTCATCCAGCTGTGGGCAGGTAAAGATTTTTCTGAGTTATAATCCTGCCAACAGACTACCCAATTTTCAAAGTCCAAATAGGGAAGCAGTTCTTAGATATGCTGAGGAGAAGTGTGTGAAATCGTACAAGATTTTGGCTCAGAAATTCTCTCTGACTCAGCTAATGAAAGAACTATGTGATAGGTATTTGGAACTGGGTGCTGATTCTGCAAATAGACCTCTGGGGGATAGATCTCCTACTGGTTGCCTTGAACATAAAAATCGTTCCAACATTGGACTTCCTAGAATTGCTAATCTAGAAAAAGATGATAGCAAAAGGGTTTCAAATTACTCAGCAACTTCAGGTCCACAAAACCTTCCAGTTGTCCGCCATGGTAGGAGGAGAGACCCCAAAATCCATGATATAACAAATGGTACTGAGAAAGTGATAATCTCATTGCTGGACAAAACTGGGAGGGAGGACCGACCAAATTTTGTTTATATTCCAGAAAACATAGTTTATCAAAGTGCTTTTATCCATGTCTCTTTGGCTAGAATTTCAGATGAAGATTGTTGTGCAAGTTGTAGAGGGGATTGCCTTTCATCTTCTATTCCTTGTGCATGTGCTCGTGATACAGGAGGTGAATTTGCTTATACACCGGAAGGACTTCTCAGACAAGAATTTTTAAGTGCTTGTATTTCGATGAATTCTGAACCGCAAAAGCACTATCATCATTATTGCAAAGACTGCCCATTGGAGAGGGCAAAGAATGAGCATGGACCTGAAAAATGCAAAGGCCACCTAGTAAAAAAATTTATTAAGGAATGCTGGAGAAAATGTCGTTGCAACATGAAATGTGGAAATCGAGTAGTACAGAGAGGTATAACCAGGAAACTGCAGGTTAGCACATGATTGAAACTTGGTTTCCTTGTTTTTTATGGCATTTAATTTCATTTTCTTGATATTTTACCTATGAGTCAAAAAGACTAATCTTGATTGTCAAGTTTCCCTTTTGATGTTTTTTCTGTATTCGGGTTACTGGCAGAGTGAATATGTAAAAAGATAGTTGTTACTTCTCAAAGTCATTTTGTCCTTGCTTTGGTGCAGATGATATTTGTTCTTTAATTATTGTTTGGATATTAGGTTTTCTTGACAGATGGGGGCAAAGGTTGGGGACTACAAGCTCTAGAAGAGCTACCCAAAGGGGCTTTTGTTTGTGAATATGTTGGAGAAATTTTGACCAATATGGAACTGTATGAACGGAATAAGCAGAGTGGTGGAACAGATAGACACACATATCCAGTGCTCCTTGATGCAGACTGGGGATCAGAAGGAGTGTTAAAGGATGAAGAAGCACTTTGTTTGGATGCAACATATTATGGAAATGTTGCAAGATTTATAAATCACAGGTCTTCTTCTGCTTCTTCCTGTGATGATTCTTATTTCTTGCGATATATAGCTCTTTGTTTGCGAATGCATTTGGTTATAAGATGTTCAGCCGCAAAAATCATTTTCCTGTTTTGTGAACAGAAAAGGCATAATTGTCTATTCACCCTAACTGTTGGCAAAGAAACTGCAAATACAACACACTTTTGGATTTGACTGAGATGTGTATGTCAATATATTGTCTTGCATTCATCCTCTATAGCATCTGATACTTTCTCTGGCTCTGCATGAGTGAATAAAGCTCTCAGCTCTTACACTTAAATGAGCTGCACAGATCCACCATTTCAGTTGGCACTATCTTTCTATGGAGCAGATATTTCTATTTTGTTAATATGAAAAATTGAATAAGTACTCATTAGTTGCAATGTGGCCAGGGTATTGTGATTTGAAACCAGGAAGTACCATAGCCTGTGATACAGTAGGGATCTAGATCTAGTTCCTTCACCAAAACCATGTTTGTCTGGATTTCAACTCTACTAGATACTTGTTCTGCAACATAATCATAATCAATGTCATGGTTACTCCCATCTCCATAGAACATACCTGAAATCATGTCAATTGAGAACTATTTGGGTGTTGTTTATCTTATGCATCTAAATATATAAATATATATATATACACACTTCAAAAATGAAGACAGAACAGTAGGGATTAAATTTCTCATTCTTTTTAAACACCAGCCCCCGCACTTCCAAAGATCAGTATTTGTTCAAAATTTGAGATCCAGCTGCCATAGATTTGTTCATGCATTTCCGAAAAGATAAAGATCTTGCTAGTTTCTCTGCATCCTTCAAATAAAGTTCCACTTGGATTTAATTATTAATGATCCTCTTTCTAAGGGTTGACGGAAGTAATAGAAAGGTCATTGACTTGACTTAGTAAACCTAATTGGTATTATCCTGAGTTCTTCATACTTAAAAGAGAATGTTTTTGGTATAACCATAAGACATTCTAATTAGTGGTTTTCAGCATTTTTTTTTAAACATCTTTGTAGATGCTATCATTGTTGGGAATGTAAAACAGGTCGTGGCATTTTCTTTTGTTTCTTATTGTAATATTAGTTACAATTACAATTGACTCGAAATTGACATATTATGTGGATGATGCAGATGCTTTGATGCAAACTTAATTGAGATTCCAGTTCAAGTGGAGACACCTGATCACCATTATTATCATGTACAGTTTTTTTTGCTCCATGTGTTGGGGACAAATTGCTTAAGAGTGTTGTTAGGAGCTTATTATAAGTATTTCTCCTGTGTATGCAGATTGCATTTTTCACTAAAAGGAAAGTGAAGGCTTTTGAAGAACTTACATGGGTGAGTGCCATGCTTCTTTTTTTTGGATTTTTAATTTTGGTGTTGGAGGCTAGCATCCTGTAAAAAGGAATCAAGTTTCTTTTTGAAGTGTGTTTCTTCTCTCAGTTCCCAAAGTCCTTGTTTTTGCTTGAAATAGAAATACATCATTTGGGAGTAAGTGAACATACAATTGATACAGAACGCTTTTTTGGTGCAAAAGACAAATGTTCTGGAAAAGGTAATGAAAAAAAGAAATACTCCCTCCGTCCATAATTGAATGTCCCTATTTCTATTTTGATATCTCTGGATTGAATATCCATTTCCTAAATTAATTAAAATTTTACAAAGGATTGATATTGCTATGTTAAAAATGAATTAAGTCAAACACTTTCAAAAAATTTGCCAAAGTCGAAATGGGATATTCAATTCCGGACATATTTTGCCTCTGTCATAGGAGACCAGACAGACTATGACCAATTTTTTTTCATTTTGAACTAGCAAATTCTTGCTCAATTCTTATAAGTTATATGAACCTCTACTGACAATTATTCCCCTGCTTTCTGTTAAGCATTTTTATTGACCTTTTACAGATAAAAATAAAAATAATAGGGATAATATAAATTTTGCTAAAACTTTTAGGTCCAAATCTGCAAGTTCGCATAGCATAGATTACTGGATTAGATATTCTGGTATAGGAGGTCCTCATCTAGGACAAACAGAGCCTGCATAATCTGTATCTGATAACATATTATAGCAATTCATTTATCCTTGTTTGCTGAGGTTGTTTTATTAAAATCTTTTTCACCTCTGATGGTTAACATTCCTTGGAAAATCCTTGCATGAGAAAGATGACTTGTTATTAGGGGCAAAGTTCTGGTATGAATATGATTGTTCCATGTTATATAACTTTAGAAACTTCTTGCAGGTGAGTATCCTGCTTGATCTTTGAAGAAAAGCTTCAGACTTATTTCAGTCACATTTATCTCATCTTATGCCATATGAAACTTTCAGGATTATGGGATCGACTTCGAGGATCATAGCCATCCTGTTAAAGCATTTCCGTGTTGCTGTGGAAGTCCCTTTTGCCGTGACAAGAAGGGAAAAAGTCAGTATGTTTTTTATCCCCTTTTTTGCTCTCCTCTAAATCCTTCCATGCCTCTTAACATTAGATTCGCCATTCATTCCTAAAACAGTGTTCCGGCATTGCACAAGAACAGTTCAAAATTCACACGTGTTTGGTCGTTGCTTACGGCTCCAGAAAACATTAAATTCTGCTTTGTTTTAATTTGCATATATCTATAGTTTGCCCAACAAGGAAAAGGCAACAAATTACGTGCGTTCACGTTACTTACATACATTATTATAAGACGGAAAACAGACTCCCTAAAATTGCATTCTTCCCAGACAGACTCATTTTATGGCCTTCGCAGAAAATGCAGAACCTATTATTTTATGGTCAATTCATTCAAAGACAGTTTCGTGTAGTTTTTGTCTCTTAGAAACAGGAACTCACGAAGTTTAATGTATTGTTTGGTAACATTTTTCTTCTCGAAATTAACTCATTCTTTATCCTGACCTTTTTTGTAGGAGGCAAAGATGAAGCCTTTAATCCATCTTCAAATTAGTTAAGTGCACAGTTCCGCATTTGGTATTGTTGTTATTGACCATTATACTTCATTGTTCCCCCCATTTGGCAAAGGCCTTGATTATGTTTGCAAAGAAGCTTTCATTTTCAATTAAGGTGACCATTGGAAGAACCGAAGAAAACACAAGGATTTTTATGTGGCTGCCGGGAAAGAGAGAATGAAAAAGAAAGAGCGTATTTCCGCAAGAAATCGGCCCACTTGTTTTGTCAAGCAAAAAGCTAGCGATATGGTTAATTTAACGAAGGGAGATTGCAGAAGAAAAGGTGATTATGAAACCTTGATTTATAAACAATTAACAACTTTCATACTTTACTAAATTTATTTCTTTGTCACATTAATTAACAAAAAATTATTTATTTATTTATTTTACATGGATATATTTGTAAATAAATTCTTAATAAATATAATTGTATATATTTTTTGAAAGTATTTGTCAATTTCTAAATCTAAAAATGTTTTAAAAGATTACAAATAATAAACCAGTTAAATTTTTTATTCAAGTTTTAATTTAAATATATGATAAAATAGTAAATTGATTAATTTTTTGGTATCAAATTTGGTCTAAAACAGATAATAAAATATAGCTTATTTAAATATGGGGAGTTTTGGTGCGTAAATATTATAGCTTATTTATTAAAAAGTAACGTTGCGAGTGTAATTATTAAAGCTGTAGGTCCTTATTTATCAACCGTCAATTAGATTCAATGATTGAATCAAAGAATTTTTGTGGTGGAGATCAACGGTGTTGGAGCGGAAGAAGACAAACTCATTCGGAGCACGGAATTGGGTTGCCCCACGGCACATGATGTTGAAATGGCGGGCCGTGGGACTCGGAACTGACAAATTTTACCATATGAACTTAAATTAGATGGCCAAATCAATCATTACGTATTTTCTAATAATAATTAAAAATATTATTATTATTCCTTTAAGTTGTTAAATATAAATTATTTTAATTAATTTTTATTTAATTATATATAATTATTATTAATTATTTTAATGTGTTTTTTTTTCTTCTATATTAACCTTCTAATGATATATTCATAAAATGATTTAAATTTTTTAAAGAATGATTAGAAAATATTTTAGGTAAAAATAATAAGAATAATTTTTATAAAATAATGACAAATAACTTATATTTCGTTATGGAGGAATTAATATTTTTACTTGCACCCTTTAAAATTTTACACTTATATGGAAATGGAATACGAGTTCAATTTTATAAATTTTTATGACACATATATTTTTCAATTTGAGTATTGTTATGCTGATAGATAAAATTAAGTACTTTTTTTAAAAAAAAAAAAATTGATAACATCCCTCAACTTATATAATTATCACTAGACAAAAAATTTTATTTTTTGAATTTCCATTAAAAATATCTATAAAATCCAGAATCAAATATGCCTAATTATATAATCTTTTACTAAGCAAAATAAACTATTAAAATCAAAATATTAGAAAATATCAAAATTTAAATTTAGTAAAGGAACACAAAAGTGAGGGGAGGGGAAAAAAGCCTCCAAGGGTGAAAGTGAGATTTGTAGAGTCAAAAGGGGTGTTAATGCAACTTCAGAAGAAATCAGAGGTCGTGAAAATAATTAACCTCTCTATCGTCAGCAATCATTTCGGGTGGCTCGGAATGGAAAGTCAGCATCCTTTGTCCAAGGAAACATTTACCAATCCTTCTTGAGTTCTTTCATCCCATTTAGTTTTGTTCGTACTAGCATCCATTCGTATGTTCCCTTTGTCATTGTTCCTCAGATTTGCACTGTTCGAAATTCTTTCAGCCGCCATCAGATTCCAAATCTTCTTCCAATCAGATTCTTCTTCTTTCCAAAGTTACTGAGGTTCGGTTCTTGTCTTTTTATCTTTATTATTATCACTTTTTTGTTTTTATTATCACTTTGATGCATTTATTTGTTCTAATTCCTTCTCTGCTTTACTTGGATTTACCAGTGTATCTACTCTCTATTGCCTGTATGATTTTTCTTTTTCTTTTTTCTTTCTTTTTGCGAGAGGGATGGGGGCGGCATGAAGACGTTGGGATAGATTGAAACTGAATGGGGTTGGATTAATTTCCAAGAAAAAGACATCCTTTTCGTGCTTTTCTAGATGGGCTATCTGGGGAATGATGATTGGGTGGGACCCACTAGTGGAATGAGATTAGGATTACTTTGCCGCTTCTGATAATTCTTTTGTTTCTTTTCAATTTAATGGATAGCAGAGTTGTTTTGATCGAGTTGCGACTGTTGTTTTATGTTAATTCTCTTGGCTAAGTTTTTTGGTTACACGTAGTGTTGTGTAAAATAAAATCTTCAATGAGATTTCTGCTGTTTACCGTGTAATTCTCATGAGCTATATGAGATCACTATGGGTTTCTTTCCTTTTACCTGATTCTCAGGTGGTCTATGCATTAGCTATACAAGTAAAATATGACTATAAGCTCTCATCTGTTCATTTGTCTGTTTCGAGATTGTCTCATGTTATTTGATTGTTATTTTTCTTTTAGCGGATACTGCAAGTGGTAGATTGTGTGGAACAGTAGTTGAAAGATAGCATTAGTTGGGTTTATTAGGATAAGGACCTCCTCATTCTCGTGGAACTTGCAACAAAGTCTCGGCGATCAACTTTCTGTTAGAAGTCTTTTGATTATTTGCAGTTGATGGCCAAAAATGGATGCTCAATCTTCATTATTTATTGAGAGATCTAGTGGAGCATCATTGAGTAACATGGGGGCCTCTGGAGCCACATCAACCTCTTTACCCACTTTGCCTTCTCCTTTGGTAGAGACGTACCCAAAAGTGCCAGATTCCCTTCAGGTTACCTCGGAGCCTGAACTTACCTCAAATTCACGATCTTCACATCCTGCTCCTCTGGCTTCTGGAGGTGGGACAGTTGGACACCAGTTTTCATCCACTAATGGGCTCCGTAAAGACTCTGAATACCCTCCTAATTCACCTGAACATGGCCGATCACAAGAGTTTCAGTTTCTTTCCAAGTCATCACGTGAGGAAACATCATTGGGAGCTGGTCCCTTTGCAGAAGTTCAATCAACACAGTTGGACACTTATCATGATGGAAGCAACAATATTTCATGGGATACAGAGGGAGTCCAAGGATTTCATGATTTTTCAGGGAATATTCCTGTTCAGAATGGTCAAATTGAAAGCCATTCAGGTGTTATGACATCTGAAGACCATGGGAAGAAGACTGATTGGCATGAATGGGCAGACCAGTTAATTTCTGTTGATGACCCTTTGGACTCTAATTGGAGTGATCTTCTTGTTGATGTCGACGTTCCTGATCCAGAATCAAAGGTCTGATTTTTAAACCTGGATGATACCTTTCAAAATTATGTTGTCTGATAGGTCCATTTTTACTAGATTAAAAGCATAATCTTGAGTATGGAAGTTGGAATTATTAAGAATAGAATGTTTATCCCCTGTGAAATAAGATTTCTCCAAGAATAAAATAGAACCTAAGTGTTCATCTCTTGTCTGGTTGCATGGTCCACACAGGTAAAAGAGAAAGTTATGAACATGAACAACCTTGCATCCTCTACTTTCATGCTTATATACTATTGAAAAGTTTCCTCCTTTCTCTCCCTCCTTTTTGTGTTGGGCCTGAACCTAGGATCTGAGCCAATCAATATTCCACTACGGAAGACCTTAAGATTAATTTCTTCAACTCACAGGTTTCTATGTGAGGTTCCAAACTCCAACCAAAAGTGAATAATCAACATGTTATTACATTTTTTGGTCTTATTCTGAGTGCTATGTACTTAGGAATATGAGAATCAAAGAGTATCACAAAATGTTTGTTTTAGGTGCAGAGATACTTTAATTTCAAAGTGTTGTTCCCCGTCTGTAAAGATGATTTTGAAATAGACGTTCCTCTAGTAGCATGACAGGCTTTTGTGGCATCCTGGTTCAAAGAAGATAAGATTCATTTTCTCTGTTTGTTTGTGGTTGTGGTTGAGTGTGAGAGTGCATGTGTGTGTGTGTGTGTGTGTGAGAGAGAGAGAGAGAGAGGTGCTTATTGATGAATTGTAGCACCTGGTAAGAGTGCGATGAGATGTTTTGAGTGATACTGGGTAGTCTTTCCTGTACTTAAAAACTGGAATGGTCTTGTAGGATTGTACTGAAATTTGTATGCCAAAGTAAATATGGTTCCTACCTAATTTGTTGTTCCAGAAGCAAGAAAATAGAACCATTGAAGGGAGAGAGAACAGGTATGCAATCAACAAGAGAGAAAAATGAAGAATTTCTCCAGACCATTTAGTTGCTTACATTTGATGTCCTGGAAGACTAATCAACCTGTAAAAGAAGAAAACCGGTGTCATCTTGTAGTGTTACAATTACTGAGAAGTTTTGCTAAATAATCTGGTTGTGTGTTTTCATTGCATGTTTCCTCTTGAAGGATTTTATTTATGTATGTACATGACTTATCAGCTATTACAATTATCACCTGAAAGACTAGTGCGGGAACCCCAGCCCCAAGCCCAGTCCCATAATCAGAATCCACTTGCATCTGGCCAAGGTTGTCCATTAAGTGGTCCATCATCTGCTGCAACCTTGGCAAGGCCCCGCATGCGTTGGACGCCGGAGCTTCATGAAATCTTTGTGGAAGCTGTCAATAAGCTTGGTGGCAGCGAAAGTGCGTCCATGTTCACTTGGCTGCCTTTTATTTCTTTGTTTCCATCACAATTTGAGAGTTATATTTTTTAATTTTATCACATTGCATTTACAGGGGCGACTCCAAAGGGCGTTTTGAAGCTTATGAACAAAGAGGGCCTCACCATCTATCATGTGAAAAGCCATTTGCAGGTTCAAGTTATAGTTTCTATTGATCACCGTTTCCTTTAGTTTGTACATGAACTCTCTGCTTCTGATATGCCATCTTTGCATTATTTCAGAAATACAGAACTGCCAGATACAAGCCAGAGTCTTCAGAAGGTAGATACTTCACAAAGTTTACCGAACTAGATTTAGTTTTTAGATCTTCTTATCTTCCACATTAATATTGCCTTTTCTGTCTTCAGCTTTTATTTCAGTCTATCTAAATGAAGCAGTCCACCTATAATTTCTTGTACATCTAAAGTGAAATGTGTATACAATGAATCAACATCATGTGTGACAGACACATTAAACTGTTAAGATTAATTTAGATAAGTAACCAGTCATCTTTTGGTGTAATTTGAGGCATACAAGTGAGGAATAAAGGAAGTGGTTCATTGCGTTTCTCTCATTTCAGGAACTCCAGAGAAGAAGTCAAGTAGTACTGTTGCTGAGATGACTTCTCTGGACTTGAAAACGTGAGTTTCTCTTATTCCCTTTTTTGGATACTCAGTTACTATTCAAATAGGTTTACCTTGCTGCCTTGACTTGGTTATAGTTTAATGAATGATTTCATGGCTTTATAGAGCTTATGTTTATTTACTTGTTTATATTTGCAAGTATGATAAGTGTTTAATATAGCTAATCAAATTTAATGATTTGAACTATCCTGGTGATCTCTCTTTAATTTTTGCCTGTTCCCATAAATATCTATTGCTTCTGCCTAGTGTATGTGATTACTTTTGTCTAGGGAAGTGAGATTTGGAGGATTTAATGTGTGGTCTCCAACTTTCAGTGGACAACCTCTAGATCAAATTTCACACTTTACCTCGATCCTTTATATATCTTTGTTGGGTATTTTTCCCTTACCAGATTGACTTGCACAAAGTAATTTGCTTGTATGTAATTTTAGAACAGTAACTTATGATGGAGAAGCCTTCTCATTACTGAAGTAGTAAGATACATAGTTCCTGCAATGGGCCGGATTGTTGGTTATTGTAGCTCTCCTAAATTATGCTCATGTCCTAAGAATTGTTAGAGCCTATTATAGAAATTATTTTGTTGGCCCTCTTAAATCTCACCTGTTCTTCAATTTGTTCTCATTAGTCATAAACACACTTTTGGCCAACTTTGTTCTTGAACACAGAACTTCAGGCAGATGCTTTGCTTGCTGCTTTTTTACTTGATAAATAGATGAGGATCTCGGTCTGTTCTCCAACTATGAGATTACCTTGGCTTGATCATTTTTGCGTCAAACCCTACACATTCAGTATAATAAAGACCAAAAAGAAACTCCTTGCTGCAAAAAGTTAGCTAAAAATTGTGATCTAACACCAGAATGTGATCTCATGTGTTCCACAACATTGCTACTGTCATTGCAAGTTATTAAGCTCTTCATCTGAGTTATTCATTTGCATGTTAATTTCTATGTTGCAACACTTATTTTAAGTTTATCCAAGGCTATATGATTCATAAGTGCAAAAAGCACATCAAAGCACTAGGAACCTCTACAGCATAAAGTGTGAGCCAGGCATTTCTTGAACACATTTTTGCAAGTCAAGATGTTTTCACGGTTTAATGCAATAAACAACTAAACGTGTTTCCTATCAAAAAAAAAAAAAAATCCCTTGCATAATGAATGACTAAATTTGAATTAAGACAGATATTGGAACACCATACGATCTGCATAGGGATTCAAAAGGAAGTAACCCTTATATCATTGAAACTACTCTCTAAAATCAATCTAGCTCTGGTACTCAACACTTAATCTTTCTCCTAAATGGAGAGATTACTGTTAAGAGGTAATGAGACTGTGATGGAGAAGTGAGGATCAATTTTGAGGTTGACAAATCAATCTTTTCTCTTTATTTCCATTTTTCTATTAAAAAAAAAAAAGAAAGGAAGAAGAAAAAACTTAATATTTTAGTGCTGAATTGAATGTGCTTTCATCCATGAGATGCATGGCTCAGATTGAAGTATGCCAATAAAAATTCAAAGGTTAAAAATAAAACCTTTGACAAATAAAGATCATCTCTGGTTTCAGGCATCTGTGCTTCAACTTCAGGAGGATAGGCTTTTTTTATCTAAGCTCTGCTTTGGAGGGAGTTAGATGTAGGACATCGTGTTCATGCATCAGAGGCATGAAGAGCAGACTTAGTCCTGTTTTTCTCTGACTATTAGCCGTAGCCACATCAACTAATTTTTTCCAACTGAGCTAAAGTGGGATTATTCCTTTTTCCTGACATGAATAAGAAATAAAATAATTGCTCATGTAATTGTCTGTAAATCTCAACTTGCTTCCCATGTGTACTGTGGTGACAGGACTATGGGAATAACTGAAGCATTAAGACTGCAAATGGAAGTTCAGAAACAGCTCCATGAACAACTTGAGGTATTCATATACTATCGAACTCCTAAAGTGAAATAATTGTTGTTTACTTGTCTTTTTCAGTCTGGTGTAGCTCATTTGTTCAATCATCATTGAAGCTTATTCATTTAATATTTTTCTTCTGTTAATGTTTTTATTTTCAGATCCTTATTTTCTCCATTTCGCAATGGGCATATTAGCTGAACTTATGATTTTTCCTGAAGTGTATTAGATTTTATATGTGACATATTTTACATCTACCAGATACTGATCATTGTTCAGCTGTTCTTGAGATGATTCTCATTTGTTTTGTTATCAAAGAATCTTTTTATTTCTTATTCATGCAAAATTGGTCAGTAAAATATCTTCAATAATGTGTGTTTTCCTTCATACTTATGATGTTTTTAAGACATACTCATACTCTTACCCATCAGATTCAGAGAAACCTGCAGTTGAGGATTGAAGAACAGGGACGATATATTCAAATGATGTTTGAGAAGCAGAGAAAAATGGAAGAAGAGAGATCAAAAACACCAGTGCCAAATGCTGATGAACCCACCGCTCTTTCACCAGTCAAAACTGCTGCAATCGATGAGAAATCAGAATCCTTGGCACAGGACAGAAACAGTGAAGGGTCTGGTTCAAGTGATGCATCTGCGTCAACAAAACCACCCGAGGAAAATCGAATTAGGGAACCGAAGCCACATGATAGAAAAGCTTCAGAGGACAATGAGCAGGATGGTAGCCTTCCCCCAACAAAACGAACAAAAACAGAGGAAAGTTCAACATCATGATAAATAATGTGATTTGGGCATTCCTGTTTTAGAATTGTCATGGTGATCTTACGTGAAAGATTACCAATTTGTTTGAACAGATGTGGTGGCATTGATACTTTAATTGTTTAGTGTAAGTGATAGTTTGAACATCAATCAAAACTTCCAATTTAGCATACTTGAACTCGGTTTCAAACTATTGTAAGGTTATGTCTGCTAAGGTTTTTGGGGTTTTTTAACTCAGCTGGTGGGTAGGCTTTCCCTGTGCTCGGAAAAAAGAAAAAAGAAAACAATATTATGTATTTGTATATAAACACACCTTAAAATGTTGGAGATGAATTTGGAAGGGTTCAAAGTCTGTTTTTTTTTTTTTGAAACTGTTTTTCCTTAGAACGGTTTAATAAAATAAAAGAATAAAAAAAATTTATTTGTCAAATTTTATTTTGACGACCAATTTTTTAGTAATTTAAGAATTTTTTAAATTATCTTTAATTTCTTTGTAAAAAATGTTAAAATAAATAACATAATTAATTCTTGTTCAAAAGTTTATACACGAGAAAACAAATATGAAATACACAAAAGAATAATTTATTACTAGAAAAATTGAAAAGCTATTAAAAATCATAATAACAGAATAAAAAATTATCATAAAACAAAATACATATAAATTTTTTTGTTAAAATATAAAATATTTAAAAAACCATAATAATAAAAGTAAAAAAAATAGCGTATAGAAAATTGGTGACCTTTAGTGATTTTATCATTGGTTTATACGACTGAATTAATTTATTTAGAGAAAAAAAAAAAAAACCCAAAACAGAAAACATCTAAAAATTGTAAACAAGATTTAGAGAACCGAACTTGCTTATTATTTAGAATTCTCTTTTTAAGATGGCATTCCAAATAAAGAAAGTATCGAACATGGTTTTAAATAAAAAAGGCACTATACAGTTTTTAGTTGATATGGATTATTTGACTCAATATATAATTTACGAATTTATAAACCATATTATGTAGGCCAAACTGTTCTTATATATTGAATTAAAACAGAAACAGATTATATGTTGTATTTTAATCAAGAAATTATCTTTTAAAAGTTGCGTTTGCTCTATCTAGCTAATTTAATGTCAATGTGACAAAAGGAAAGGATCCAGACATTTTCTTTGAGTTCTCTCCCCCTTTCTTTCCCTCCCTCTAGGTTTTATGATGTTCCGGATTTAAGTTCTTCCTATTAATTGAAGAAGGAAAAAGGAAGATAAAAACATCTTAAGGTGAAATAATTGCCAATTTTAGCCACTTGAATGATTCATTTTCGGATGTGTTCAAATTTTACTGAATATCCACGATACCCACTTGAATATTTAAATATTATTCAAATTAAAAAAAATAAATTAACATTAACTTCACCGACATTATTGTTTGTTGTCTTATTTGGATGTTTTGATGTTTGTTTATTAAGATTAAATTTAGTCATTTCAATGTTTCGATATTTATAGGTTTTGAAAATTTTAAATTTTTTACTCCTTTATACATGGGGTGCCATTAATTGTTGCTTTGGACTTCTTAGAGTAAGTTTAAATTGAAAATAATGGTCGAAAAGTATAAAAATGATTATGAGATAATTGAAAAAGACGGCTTACAATGTATTTGACTAGTTCTAATTTGAGATGATCTCAATTTGAATTAATTTAAGACTTAAAAGTCAAAATGGATATTAATAAAATCATCAAAGTGAATAGTCAATTAGGTAATTTTAAAATTTTGAAGGGAGAGTGGGTAAATTTAAAGTTTTGAAAGGTTAGTAAGGTTGGTTTGGAATTTGGATCCTAACCTCAAAAAGTGACGGGTCAAAAACCATCCGACAACACCCGAAAAGCCCAAACCTTTTCTCTACTGCTCCACTCCAACCTCAGTCCTGAAGATTCAAGATTGAAAGCTGCTGCTTTCTTTTTCCCTCCGCAACATCTTTCTTGGGGGAAGAAGTCGTAATTGTTTGTTTTAATCTTTTCCCAACTGTTAGTACTTCTTTCCCTTTCTTACTGGAGTAGTTGGTTTTCTGAATTTGTCGCTGCCTATTTTCTCCTTTATTTCTGTTAAGAATGTGAAATATAGCAAAGCTAGAAACTTTACTGGTGTCGAAATTGATTGAGAATTGTGTTTAGTTGTAGATAGAAATCATGGGTGGCTCCTCCCCCCCTTTTTGGGACAAATGTAAAATCTGCATTTTATACCATTAACTTTAACTGAAGCAAGATTTTGTTATTGTCTCAAGTAATGTTTTAATATTTGTTTATTGCATTAGAATTCGATGCTTCTTGTTCTTTTTCTTACCTCAGCAAGAACCTCTTTACTTTTGGATTGAGAATTTTTGTAATACTATGAAAGATAGTATGCCTACTATTTGATTCGAATAGTACTTACTGGTTTATCACTTTTGGTTTTTATTGTTGTTTTATGTCATTTAGTTATATTTTCTGTTTATTTAGTGGATTCACGGTTGAATTAGTTATGGATATCGAAATAAAAATATTAATCCAGTTTGCCTCCTTAGTCCCTTCTTATTGTGCATCTCCTTATTAGACACTCCACTTAACATGAAATGATCTTTGAAACCTTTCTTTGATATTGTTGATATTTCAAACAGTGTAATTTTGATGGCTGTTTATCTGAACAAAGTCTTTGAAAAATTCTGGGTGCAGGTCCTGTGATCCTGTTATGGGGTGGATATAAATAATGATCAACAGATTCTTGACAAGGCAATTTGATTATTTTTCAACAAAGTCATTAAATATATGTGTTGCTTCACTTTGTAGAGTTAAAAGATTGAAGGAAGCAGAAGCAGTTTTAATAGATGCTATACGGGTAGGAGTGCTACCAGATGCTGTTACTTACAATACAATAATTGATGGGTATTGCCGCTTATGTGGAATTGATGCTGGTTATTCAATTCTTGATAGAATGAAAGAAACTGGGATATGTCCTAATGTTGTTACATACAACACTTTGCTACATGGCGCTACCAGGTACCGGTCGTTATCTCGATCTCTTGTTTTATTTGAGGAAATGATTCAAGCAGGCATTTCTCCTGATGTTTGGAGTTACAATATTTTGATGCATTGCCTTTTCAAGTTAGGAAAATCAGATGAGGCCTACAGGGTTTTTAAGGATCTCATTTTGAGGAATATTTCTCCTGATCCAACCACATTTAACACCATGCTTAATGGACTTTGCAAAAATGGATACATCGATAATGCCCTTAAGTTGTTCAGAACTTTGCAATCTCATGGATTTTTTCCTGGGACTGTGACCTACAACATTCTTATAGACGGGTCATGTAAGTCAAGAAGGTGGAGGACAGCCAAACGGCTTCTAAAGGAAATGATAGAATCAGGGTTCTATCCAAATGCTATTACTTATACAACAGCAATGAAATGCAGCTTCAGATCTGGCAGTCTTGAAGAAGGACTTGAGATTTTCTCAGAGATGAAGGCAAAAGGATATACTTTTGATGCCTTTTCTTATTGCACAGTCATTGGTGCTTTACTTAAATCAGATAGGATAACAGAGGCCAATGAGTGCATCAAATATATGTTTAGAAGTGGCGTGGAGCTTGACATAGTGTGCTACAATACCCTTCTTCATTTGTATTGTAAGGAGTTTAAGTTTGAAGATGCACTCAACCTATTAGATGAGGCAGAAAATAGAGGATTGAAATTTGACCAGTATACCCACTCTATTTTGATTAATGGATTGTGCAAAGCATCTAATATTGAGGCGGCCCGGCAATGTTTAAAGCACATGATTGTGATGGGCTTTGATTCAAATCTGGTTGCTCTCAATAGCTTTATTGATGGATTGTGTAAACAGAATGACGTTGACCATGCAATACAAGTATCCCAATCCATGACGATAAAAGATGGTTTTACCTATTCCTCCTTGGTGCATGGTCTATGCAGGATTGGGAGGTTTCATCTTGCTGCTAAGTTGCTGCTATCTTGCATTAGAGATGGAAAGAAATATCTGAAGTCTGATAAAAGGGCTATTATTTGTGGCCTTCGGTATTCAGGATTCTTCAAGGATGCAGAGAAACTCAAGTCGGAAATTCGAATGGCTAAACTACTTCATTATTAATCTGACCACAGTGAATTTGTTCTTTGTTTCTAGACATGATCCGGTTCAAGAGTTTTGTGGATATATACACATTCAGTGGTTGTCAAGTTACAGTGTGCTTTTTTTCATATTAGAATCATCAATCTCTGGTGGAACCGTTGATTGGCAATGCAGATGAGGGTAAACAGGTAAACGTTCGCCATATTTTTATGGTTGTAGAGGAATATTCCTCACTGGATGCAAACAAAACTCAGGCAGCCTGATATGTCCGGAAGCTAGATGACATGATTTCCCCGATCTCAGTATGTGGAAGCTCTCTTTATGTTTTTCAGGTACCTGCATGATTTGCAAGATTAATCGGTTTATCAGAATCTTAAGGACTATTGCAGGGGTTGTCATTAAAATCAAGAGCTCCTCTTGTATCAGGGGTCTGTTTCAGTATCAGTTCTTAAAAGCTTACTGCTCTTATGGCATCATCATCTTGATGATTTCCTTCTTATAGCATACGGGATGCATGTAAGTAACTAATTAAGCGGCACTGATTGGTGTAGGAAGATAATATGTTTACAGGTGATTTTATTGATATCTGTTAATTGGGGTGATGAGTATAATTAATACTTGCCTTCGTGTATCTAAGAAGGAATTTCACTGCTTGAAACTATCATATATAACAAGGCATATTCTCTCATCAGGGAATGCTTCTCGCTCGGTGCTGCTACATGATACACAGTCTAGAAGAACTCTGGATGGCTGCCTGCCTGCCCAAGAAGTCAGTCTGCCATTTTGAAAATCATGAATTCATTTCAAACTTCATGCTTCGAACCGTTGAAAATGACAAAGAACACAGTTTTAATATCTGCATTTGCTTCTAACGATTGATGTGTCTTATGTAAGTCTCTTTACTGATGTAAGAATTTTACTCCTTGTCTTGAGGCTGGAATCATGAATTTTTCCAGTTAGAAACTGTGGCAGCATAACAAAAATAAAAATCCTGTTACTGGATTTAGTCGTTCTTTCTTGCTCTTCTTACTTGTAAGACATGAAGGAAGAAATGTTGAATTGTAAATGTTTTATAGAGATTCAAATGTTATTTAATTTTTGGAAACAGTTATTTCAATCCCACCCCAGAAAACTAAGAAGTTTGTTTCCAGTAGTATATTTAAACTTATTAAATAGTTATAAATTTATTTAATTGATAAATTCTCTATTTTTAAAATTAACTTTTGTTTTGTTAAAAAATTAATTGATATCATATGGTTAGAAATATATAAATTACTATTCCTTCCTTACATTCAAAATTGAATGTTTCACTTTTTTTAGTTTGAGTTATTCGAAATACCTTTGATTTAATTAAATTTTTATTTTAAAAAAGTGACATTACCATGTTTTAACTAAGTCAAATTTTTTTGCATACAAATCAAATGTATTACTTAAGTCAGACATTTTTATGTATAGGTCAAACTGAAACATTTAATTTCGGATGGTGGGTACTTACACCTAAAGGTGTCAAAGATTGGCCGACCTTAAATCCGTTTTAATGTTCGGTAATGAAGAAAAGAAATAGGGACGACAAAGATTAACGAAAAGAAAGATGAACACATGGCAAATGAGTGTATATTTTGGGAGAGTAAAGCAACATATTCTAACAGAAAAACACCCTCCATTGATACTCATTAATTATAAATATAAATCATTTGAACTAACTTTTTTTAATCATTAATTATAAATTATTATTTTTAATTGATTAAATATTTGATAATATTTTCTTTACATTACCCATCTAATAATATGTAGTAAAATGATCTTCAAATTTTTAAAAAAGTGTTGAGAGAACATTTTAGGGAAAAATTTTTTTCTTAATTTTTACAATATGACGACTAATGACTTATATTAAATGATCGGAGAGTAATCTTTTTCCTT
>JAOXNR010000032.1:9996671-10045206 GCA_028571225.1 Parsonsia alboflavescens | reverse complement strand
AAGTGCTATAGAATCCACCTTATAAAGTTCTCTAATTAAATCCTTAACGATCAAAATTAACAATTAATTGTTAAGAAAAAATAAATTTTTCTATAAAAAATTATTTTTTCAAATATTTTATATAAACTAAATCCTAAAAAAGATAAACTAAATCTTAAAAGTATTTGATTAAGTTTTTTTTTTAAAAAAAAAGACATTTGACCATTAACTTTGATCATAAAAAATTTACCTAAAACACTCTGTAAGGCATCATGCTTCATAGCCCTCTATAGCATTTTTGTTTCCATTTATATAAAATAAAATTAAAAACCCTTCCAATGTGCACTTCTCAAATTTCATGACCAATAATTATATTTAATCCTGTTGGTCAGAAGAGGAAAGCAACTGAGACACGAAATGGAGCAGCATATCCGTTGCAGCAGCATATGCATATCATACAAATTTTGGTTGGTGTTATCACAACTAGAAGCATTGCATATTCAAAGAACACAACAGACCTCCAGATTCTGCAATTCCTCAAGAGGAATAATGTACTTAACCAGGCCACTTCGCAACAATGCAAGGCTCATCTGAACCCACATCTATCTCCTCCACATACAAGCATCAGGATGCTTCTGAACTTTCTTGATGAGACCTATGTGAATAATATCAAGCCTACTAACTGAAATCTGTGAATAATATCAAGCCAACTAACTGAAATCTCTGCTTCCACTGGAGCTCCAGAGGCTTTAGATTTTCCTTTGGCAGATTTTGCTGGTTTTGCTTCTTTCTTTTGTGTATTATTTAGTTTTTCACTCATCTTTGCTTCAGCTTCTTCCTTCTCTCTCCTTTCAACCTTGCTGCCAGCACACTTCTCTCTATAGAACTGCACTTCCTCATCTTTCAGCTCCTAAACCAGTGGCGCTGGTGTACGAATACCTTGACCACCAGCAGGTCAATTTCCCAGGGTCTTTTAGCTCTCCCAACAGTCACTTTTTTCATAAGAAAGTGACATTTGATTGGGGCAGATTATGTTGTTGCTTTAGTACCTACAGATCTCACACGGTGTACCAATACCTTGACCACCAGCAGGTCAGTTTCCCAGGGTCTTTTAGCTCTCCCAACAGTCACTTTTTTCATAAGAAAGTGACATTTGATTGGGGCAGATTAAGTTGTTGCTTTAGTACCTACAGATCTCACACGGTAAATATAAACATTAGGTCCAAACTAGTTATTATAGAATTAATCAATAAGATTTTCTATTAAAATTAGCTCAATTACCTCAGCAGTAAAGGAAGGCATAAATGGTTCTAGAAGGCAAGCTAGAATGTAAACTAGCCCAGTAGACGTTCTCATCACAACAGTACACAAAGGATGAGTTTTTTTCAAAAGCTTTAGAATTGACTCTCCTGTAAAGTCCAAAAAGATTGTTACAAATGAGAGACTTGGACATATAAAGCCACCGAAGTGATACAAAAGCCTTGCAGATTCAAGAGTCAATAAATAGCCCACAAGATAAAATTCATAATAACAGCAAAATAAACAAGAATCTAGAACCCAGAAACATACATTAAAATAGGATGATCATAGAACTGCAAACACCAAAAAGCTTACTTTCAAATAACCATTTCCTTCAACAGAAATCAACATAGCAATCTTCAGGCCTTGCTGTAGTTTTACCCATTTAGTATTTATTCAAATCCAAGTGTCACTCGGTAAGAAGAGGAATGGATCCGCAAATTCTGTACAAAGAATGTAAATAGGGTAGTGGATTAGGCACCTTCTCCATCGCTTCTAGATATTCTTCAACATACTTACCAACTTTCTCTCCCAAACCTTTAGTTGAAGGATTTGATTCTGCATCCTGGGCATCAGGAATAATTGAACCCATATCCTGAAACAGAAAGAAAGGTTAGCTCCCATCCAATTTGGCGATGAAAATATTTACCATCCAGCTCTCCCTATACTTTTCCTCCTCTTGATAAGTCCATTCATTAAAGCAATGTAAGTGGATTTTTTCACCGCAACACCCTTCCGCCTCATCTCTCCAAATATTTGCATGGCATCCTTGAATCTTTTTTTAGTACAAAGGTCAGTTATTTGTTCCGAGTATGAAACAGAACTTGGATCAAGATGATCCAATGATTCACCACCCACATTTTGATCCTTACTTATTTTTATAGAATGTTCTAATGATATTCCTGTCTCACTCAGTTTTGCTATGAACTCCTTCATTTCATCTCTTCCTGCATCAATAAATGCACCAAAAAGGGCATCATATGTATAATTATCAGGCCCTAGTTTCTTTTCTTGCATTTCAGAGACAAGGTCCAAGGCATCTTCAATCCTTCCTTCCTTACAAAGTGCTTTGATCAGTGTATTATATGTCACTGCATCAAGTACTTTGCCTTTTGAGATCCATGTGCGAAAAAGCTTAATAGCTTTTTCTAGCATCCCTCCCTTACAAAGCCCTCGAAGAAGAATATTGGCTGTGAAGACATCAGGTTTGAAGGAATTCTCAACCATTTTGTTATGAAAGAGGAATGCTCTTTCGACATTTCCCTCCAAGCAGAACCCCAGAATAATTGTGTTGTATGTGATTTCATCAGGAACTAATCCATTCTCCAAGAGCTCATTCAACTTCTCTATAGCTTCTTCAGTTTTCCTTTTCTTGCAAAGCCCTCCAATCATAGAATTATATGTTACAATATCAGGAATTATATTTTTTTCTTTCATTTCATCCCATAACTTTATGGCTTTGTCTTCATTTTCATCCTTAAAGTACCCAACTATTAGTGTGCCATAGCTTACTTGATCAACAATATACCCTCTCTTAGTTGCACTAGTGAGTAACTCATAGGCCTCAGTAAGCCTCCTTTCTTGGCACAGGGTGTGAAGAAAAGTATTTAGTGTCATTGTATCCATCTTCAGACCTTTACCACTCATTTCATTCATCATATTGAAGGCCTCAGCTAGATTCCCTGCTTTACAATACCCAGTTATCAAAGTATTGAAGGTTACACAATCCGGATGAAGGTCATCTGCTTCCATAGTCCTTAAAGCATCACTAGCTTCACGCATATTTCCTTCTTTACAATACCATTTAATTATGACATTATGTGTAACTTTATTAGGTCTGAAGCCTTCCTCCCTCATCTCCTCTAACAACTTAAAAGCCTCCTTACTTCTTTCACCTGAAAAACAACCATTTATCAAAGTATTATAAGTAACCACATCTGGACACAATTTTAAGCCCTCCATCTCATCTCGAAGCTTAATTGCTTCATCAATCCTTCCCTCAGTACACAGCCCATGAACCAACATGTTATAAGTTATTATATTAGGCAACAGACCATTCTGTGTCATTACCTCAATCACTTGAGCAGCATCCTTCAACCAACCCATTCTACAATACCCATTTACCAAAATATTGTAAGAATACAAATTGGGAGTCAACCCTCTACTCTTCATATCCAACAACAAATCCCGGACCTTATTCAACTGACCCTTTTTGATCAATGCATTCAATAGAGTATTATAACTTACAATATCAGGCACGCACCCAAAATCTCGCATACTATTCAACAATTCAACAGCATTTTCAAACTTACATTCCAAACAATACACACGCATCAAAATGTTAAAAGTGTACGTATTCGGCTTAAAACCAATCCTAAGCGCATCATTTAACAACTCCTTACAAAAATCGGACGACCGTGTGGATGGCATATTTCCCAGCGAATTCAGGAGGGTATTGCAAGTGAGTACATTGGGGAGCATGCGCAGGCGCTTCATTTTCTTGAAAACTTGAGCGGCAAGGTGGGGCCGGCCGGACTCACAGTAAGCGCCGATACAGATGTCAAGGAGGACCTTACGCGGCGGAGGGAGTGAATTGGAGGGGCGGAGCAGGTGACGGTGGAGACTGTGTTGGGGATGGTCAGAGGGAATAAAGGAGAGGAGAAGGGATTTGGCATCGGAAAACTTATTATGGCTCAAAAGGTACTTAAGGAGGGACAGTAGAGAAGGAAGAGGGAGGGCGAAAGAAGGATTTTGGGAGTGAGCCCAACTGAAGAATGAGAGAAGAGAGAGGGGATGGTTAGAGAGGAGCGTGGGAGAGGTGACGATGGAGTTAAAGATAGTCGGGCTAAGGTAAGGCAGGTAGGGGCTGAGGAGGGCGGAGTTCAGTGGTGGCACAGCCGTTCTATTGGCGGCGGTGGCAGCAGTGACCAGAATAGACTTGATTGCAGTGATCAATTGAGAAGGGTTCAAGGAGGGATTTGGAGGAGGTAGTAATGGATTCATCTTCTTCGACGTGATTTTGATTCTTAAGTGTTTGAATACTTGATTCAAGGTAGGAATTCCATTAATTTTCCTTTATCTGCCATTCTTTGCCTGTGTTTCATCGTGTGAGAAAACATGGTCTCAACGAAGATGGTAAAATTAGGGTTCAAGATATAACTTACTTTTTTTTTTTTTGGTTCAAGATATAACTTAAGTACTTAATTAAAAAAAAATATTTGATCTGTTACAGTTTTTTTTAATTGGGTAGTAACTTATTTCAAAATCGCAATAAATTCTTTTATTGTATTGTGCATAACTAAATATCTTAATTATTTCGTTTTTAATTTTAAAAGTTAGACAATTAATTGAATTTTTTTATTTGTCTAATATCTAATCAATTAAGTATATTATTATTATTTAAAGTTTTTAAATTGCTTTATTATATTATGAATTAATTTTTTGATAAATGTCCTAATCTTCAAAAACTCTCTGTAACTACTAGAGTGCTTCTAAGTTCTAACCTTATAGATATATATTCTCTTACTTTCTATATTTCATCTATTGCAATTTCTTTTCTTCTCTTTTAGAAACACTTTACAATGTGTTGACATGAATTTTTTTTAAAATAAAACACGTGGCAAATTTAAACTTTTATTATTATTTTTTAGATATAGGTTCTTTTTATTTGTTTTATTTAAATAATTGGAGAATTTGATAATAAATTTTTTTTTTACTTTATTAAATTTTTGTTTTTTTAGGTTAAAAGAATCACGTTTTTTTTTTGCAATCAAAATTCTAAAAATTTCCCATCTTTGACTATTTGGGATCCCTCAAAAACTTAATAAAAGCAGAAAACTTAAATCTTTCCGTTTTCTGCAAGAATCATACTAATTCAGGAGTTTTAATTTACAATGAATTAATCAAATTTTTTGGAATTTCCGTAACCTGTAATATGAACTTTAGCTAGCATTTCTGGGTCATTTCATTACGTATATTATCGATAAATCTATCAAGGTAATTCTGGGGAACAACAGAATGTGCCACATAAGAACAATAAATATACAGACAAGATAGCAAGATCTTTTGCATGTTTCGGAAGAGGGTGAACAACTTACATTGTATGTGTCTAATAAATAATAATAAGAAATGTATTTGATAGACAAATCAACAAAAAGATAAATAAACGATATTTAAAATAAAAGACAAAAAAAAAATAACTCGAGGCTAGTGTATGACACAATCTCTTTAAATAGATTCACCCCCATAATATGTGTGCTCGAGATTGAAATGGAAGTCTGTCACACAAAATCCAATAGACACGATGATGAAGTTAGCACAGATTCAGCCCCACAATATGTGTGTTCGAGATTGAAATGAAAGTCTATTACTCAAAATACCAATGGACGCGATGAAGAAGTTATAACAAGATTCAACGAATTTGAACGAGATATAATAAACACTATCAAAAATATTTTATGATGATTTTCTTATATCTTGAAACTGAATAGGAAGAAAGTAGAGGATTAGAAGAAAGATATTAAATTATTTAAAATTTCTAAGTAATCTTTTTCTAATTTCAATAAAATCATGTAGAATTTAATGTCAATTTTCTTATTCACTTCCTTTAATTTAATGTCAATTTGATGGAGGTCTGCTTCACCACTATTTCTTACACTTCGACTAGAGTAAACAGACATCCAAGTTTAGCTAGCGTGTAGAAATTCAATACAACATAACAAAGAACTAAGAACCAAGAAGAGAAAATGAAGACCTCTTGGGGCATATAGTCCAACACTAAACTTGACAAGAGTTGATATAATACTTGATTTTTATTGAGCACAGGGATTGATTGACTCATTACGTGCAAAGTTGAAGAACGGACTCTCTCTAAATCCCACTTAAGCATGAGAACAATGACAAAATAAACCGATGGACTTGAATGATAGGTTAAGAATTTTGATAAGGGTATCCCAGATGATTCCAATTTTTTTTTAATAGGTACAGTACACTAGTTCAACTGTAAGTGTTGCAAAAGCAACCCAATCACACGCAATCTGAACTTGGCAAAAGAGGTTATGAATAGTCACATGAAAGAAACCTAAATATTAGATCACAAATGGTGGAATGACAGTGACTTGATGATTGAGGTTCGAAAACAAATATTGGCATTTTGAGTGATAAAAAATGCACTAACAAAAGGAATTTACCAGCCAGAACAATAAAATAATTTCATCCATTTGCAGTAGTTGGCTAATGAGTCTTTCCTTGAAGCATGAAGAACAACACACATATATGACTTGCTTGACTCCTCTAGCCCATAAATTCCATTGACAGAACTGGCAATTCTTTTACTATTCTACCTCCAAAGGAACGAAGGCATGCTACAATTATCCAGCACTATCCTAAACTGAACCATACAAACATGGTAGGGTGCACAATATTAATTTTGAAATGTTATTTCTTCAGCAACAATGTCAACTTTATCACGAGTGTTCAGAGTAATAGTTACAAATTAGTGTTGCAGCAGACCACCCCGAAAGCCAACCAGGAACTGTAACTCACAAATTTTCGAAATTTTCGGCAAGATGGAAAACTGCACCACACAGATAATAGAGAATAAATAAAAGGGAAAAAAAAATTGACAAATCATGATCACATATACAACCAAGTTATGCACCCTATTAAATGTTTTGAAAAGTTTGATATCAGGAAAATTGAAATGTCTAATGGAAAAAGATGGTTTAAGTTCCTGAAAAACTTATAGAGAGACGTAAATTACATATGAATAGGCAAGAGACAGATTTTCAGTCAAAAATCTTCTGACTACTATTTTAAGTAAGCTCCTCCATGGTTTTTAGAAGGCCAAATGTTGTTTTTCTCAACTGCAGCACTTTTCTAACATTCTGATGCTTCTCCTTGAAAAGTGAATAGTTCTTCTGCAATGAACATGCTTAAACCCTCTTACAAATTTTCTGTTATCCTACAGGCAGCAGCTTTATCAACTGCACATGGCTACTAGTACTACATCATGTTTTCTGAAGACCAAAAACACCAACCACCACCCGAAAAAACCCTCCCCTTCTTATCTCTTGACCCTCCATCCTACCAAATATAGCCTCCACAAATAGTCACCCTCTCAATATCAAAACTTCACCTTTTCAGTTGAAACCAGTTGGAATACATACAATGACAGTCCAGATTCTTGCAGATCCAGCCCTCCCCGCTTTTTCCCAACAATGCCAAACTCCCACATCCACATTCTATTGCCCCTTGATCCAAGTCCCAAATCTCATAAGTCATACCTACTGCATTCTGTCATTGTTCAGATCTGATCCTTTGTTTACATGAATACCAATGGCTCCCAACCTTGCCCCTCATTCACTTCAAAACATAATTACTTTGTTGCCTTAAACACTTGAAAGCCATTGACCCATATGTAGACCTTTCACTCCAGGAACCCATACCGGAGACAACCGAGATACTATTCACATTTAATGAGAAGAGTCATAAGGATTAAATGTAGATTCGAGTGTATGAGATCTTATCATAACTTAACCAAATCTAAATGGTCAGAAAAAACACTAAACCAAAATAAACAAACCTCACGACATGAGATCATGACACTTGGATGACTCTTTCTCCCTCCACACCGCTAGTACTTCATCAGTTCTGAAACGCTGTGTAAATGTTGATTCCTCCAGTGGTGTAGTCATGCCATGAGCATAAGCAAGGAGACCAGTATAAGCAATCATAGCACCATTGTCGATGCAATACCTATCATCAGTAGCAAATAATTTCCCACCTCTTTCAGAACACATAACACGCATCATCTCCTGTAAACGCTCATTACAACCTACACCACCAACAATTAAGACATCTTTCTTGTCACAGTGTGCCATTGCTCGCTCTGTAATCTCCACAAGCATTGCAAACAACGTTTCCTAATCAAACAATAAACAGGTGTAACACAACTTAGCATTTTCTGTTTTTGGTTTGTGAGTAACATAAACAAGATCAATTGCACAAATATATTTAAGATCCACAACAAAAATACTATATCTCCCCTATCACCTGAAGGGAGTAACACAAATCAGCAGGGGTGCATTCATTAGTTTTAAGCTTCTCCTCAGCAGTGCCTTCAATATAACTCAATATACCACTAAATGAAACGTCCATCCCTTTCACAACATATGGAAGTTCTATAAACTTTTCTCCTTTCTTAGCGAGCTGATGAAAGAGAACAGAATAGAAAGTAAGTTCATTGTAGGGCATGATATTATAAGAAAACATGTTAAAAATAAACTTGATTCTTCCTGACAGAATGCTTCTTAGAAAAAGATTAACAGTCAAATGCATAAAATAGTCCAGAGAGGAAAACTCTAGATTCTCACTGCCAACATAAAGTAAAACACAGAACAAAGGAAAGTGTGAGCTGCAGATCGTACTTACTATTGTTTTTTCAAAACAAACTAACTTCTCATAATAAACCAATCCAGCATCCACTTACAGTACAAATTTCAAACTAAAAGCACAATAGCAGAAAATCAGAATCAAGCCACGCTTCAAATGGAAAAGTATGCCTAACGCATAGAAACTTTCTCCTATTTTCAATTGCACATAAGTTGCTAGTACTGACGATGGTTCAAGATTACAAGCAGTGTGAAAAATTAAGAAGCATTATGCCAAAATGTATTGCTTCAAGATGGAGTGTGTTGGTTCAACTTCATAAATTGTGACATAGGCAATTGCAGTTATGTTGATGGATAAGCTAATGTGAGTAGAACCTAGTCAAGTAAAAGTCATGGTTTGAGGAAAATCAATATCATAGAAAGACTTCTCATATACCTAGATCATAATCCAACTTATTGATCTCATGGCATAAAAGATTACTTTCTATCTCATTCCATGTATCAAACACTGCCTCATGCTTGATTACCATATTCCCAGTGTTCATTGATCATAGATTTATTGGAACACAGTATAATACCTGCTCAATATTGTATCCAGGGCTTGGATCATTGGACAGTGTGAGCACTCTTGCAAACCTATCCAAACAGTTTCCAACTGCAATATCAATCGTCTCCCCAAAGATCCTGTATCTTCCTTCACTATATGCGATCACCTACAAGAATTGAAACGAGACATATACATTAATCATCTAATGCTTTCAACATCAGCAAAGAAGTCTCAACCCATACAGGATCTCTCTTCTAGCTTACTTCACCATAGTTTGATTCAATTACCTCTGGACAAACAAAATGACACATGCAAGTATGAGTTACATAGAGCAAAACAATTTTTGGATGTTTACCATGTGACAATGACTAGCCTATGAATCTCACACATCCTCCCAAATATTCAAGGTAAAAGTTTAAAATTAAAATTAATTAATTAATTAAAAACATGACACGAGATCTTCTGCACATGAATATAAACAATAGAGATGAAGTGGCTGCAATTTCCTATGCGCTGCTCCTCCATTACCATTACTTTCCCATGAAACATACAAAGGTAATAAAAAGGAATTGAATAATCTGCAAAACCAAGTTCAAATTTCAATTCTATACCAATCTAATGTGCAAAATATCTCTAACTCTCAAATAGTAAATAAACATACAAGAATAATAAATAACAATTACCCAAATGAGACAAAAAATTATGAGATAATTCGTATTCTAAAATAAGATATAAAAGATGTCTGAAAAATACAAGTACCTGAGTATTACCACCACTAACATAGAGCACAACTGGGTCATGAGCACCAGTGACAATCCGGCCCATCTCAATATGTGCAACACAATGGTTAACTGCAACAATTGGTTTGTTCCAAAGCCGAGAAAGGACACGAACAACAACTGCAGAGACCTGAAGGGGGGCACCCATGCCTGGGCCTTTCGTATAGCAGAGGCAATCAATCTCATTTGGTGTAACTTTAGCACTTTCTAAGGCAGATCTTACAAGTGGCAGCACATGTTGCAAGTGGTGTTGAGCTGTTTCTCTTGGTAAAAAGCCTTGACCTGGTGGTGTAATGTAAGTATGACGTGGGTTCGACAAGATTGTCCCATCAAGTGCCACAACACCAATGCCAATTTTGTTTGCTGAGCCTTCAAAACCTAGAGCCAATAAAGTCTTTTTCCCTTCCATCTCCACTGAGCACTAAAGATTGGAAGAGAAGTTCCAGAGAAGGACACAGTGGACAATTGGCTGTTCTTTTGCCTGTCAAGTGTAGCCATTTTCCATGAATAGGAAAGGCAAATGATAACACAAATGATTTGGATCTATTATTCTTGTTTAAATTGAAAAGGAGAACTATTTTATACCAGATCATCTTGTAAAATAAAGTTAATGTAGTGTATTTTATTTTCTCATGGTTTCCCCAATAAGTCATCTTTTTCATCACTAAAAGATAGCTAATTACCCCCTTCGTGAGTCCAAATTTAGGACATGGTGTGAATCTTTTTTAATTTCTAGACACCATTTCCATGAAATCAAATAAGAAAGTTCTCAACAAAAAATAGTAAGCGAGAAAGTGTGATAAGGATTCCAAAGAAAGAAATTCAAGAAACTACAGGAATGAAGTCTTCCAACTAAGAAAATAATTCCAATTGGCAAAAACTTTATCCTGCATTCAACTTGTGTAATGACACAAAATCAACACTATTCAACTTGTGTATGATTCTCCTCAGTGGTGAAAAAGTTCCTAACTGATTGATGATTTGCTTTCCCACTGATGCTTACTTGCAGCTAATATTGAAAAATGCAGTTCCTGAAGGTTGAATTTTAGTTGTGGGGAATCATCTGAACAGCCTTCCTGTCAGATTATTCATTAATATAACTAATATTCTCTCACCTCATGGAACAACCGAACCCTGAAGAGCTCTACAAATGAAAATTCTTGACGCAAATTAAATACTGAAATGAAATTGAAAAACATTTTCACCCAGATGTCTCATTAAATGAAATATAAGGAGAAAATGCAACTATCACATTACCTTGGTATAAGCTAAAGGATTCAAACAAGAAGATGGTTGCGTCCTTGTCTGCGTGAGATGTCTCGGCGAGGCAATGAAGAGCTCTGAGGACAGGAGGGAGAGGGTTTAGGGTTTTCAATTTCAATAAGAGACGAAGTAATTTACATTCAGAACGACGTAGTTTTCTCTGTACACACCAAAGAGAGGAAACGACTTGGTTTTCTCTTGTGTTTTTTATTGTAAAGAAAACTAATGTTAAAGTCTTGAGTTAATATTTTTATACAATACCAAATTATTTAATATCTATGGTTAATAAGGTACAATTTATTTTTTCCCAATCTGCTTGACTTTTCAATGTTGTTAAGTAATAACAGATTATTTTCATTTCAAAATAATTATTCAATTCACACGTATATCGACTGTTTCATTAAAAATTGTAATTCACAAAGATTAAATAATGCAGAAAAACTGAGTTAAACTTACTATGTGAGTAGTATATAGATTTTATCTCCGAATCATTTAGTCATACCTTTTTTAAGTATTAAAAAGAAAGAAGAAACAATCAATAGTTTTTTTTAAAATAAATGAAAATGAAGATTAATTAAAGAGGGTAAAATAGATATTTTTATTTGTATGAACTCACTTGAAGAGAAGGCAAAAAATAGGATGTGAGTTGGCTCGGAAGGCGGCTCGGCTCGGCTCGACTCGACAAACCTATGGGCTTTTGCAACGGACTTCGGATAGAAGAATGTTTCAATATCCAAAACCTCCCCGTGAAAATTCCCAAGACAAAGTATCAAGAGGATCAAGGATTTGACAATTGTAACTTGCAATCTCATTCCCAATTAGTTGTTGCTTAAGGTTGGAGTTCTTTTTCCAAAATAGTTATTTCTTATACATTTCAATATAAAAAATAAATTTGTATTTCTCATCTACCCTTCATAAAGTTACTTTTTTTCCCCAAAATTAATTAATTGTTATGCATCTTTTAATTGTATACCAATAAATCTTAATTCTCCTAATTTCGATCTCATAATAAAATTTTACTTGAAAATCAAAATAAGTAAAATTATTATTTTTTTAATATTTATAAAATGATGGCGAAATTGGGATAGAGGGAGCATAAGGTTTAGCTGGCAAACATTCTCTAAATTTTTGCAGTTACCGGCCAAGAAAAAGTATATTCTTAGAAAGTAGAATTTTAATCAAGCATTTTCTGGTCCCATCTAGACATACAATGAGAGAGCCGGCACCCAAGTCAGAATTGTCATATTTAATGATACTTCATTACTCAAGTGCAAGAGTAAGGTCACAGTCATTTGGAGACACCAACCGGATGGAGGGGTAAGATTCTAGCAAAGTTCATATTATGTCATTTTTATTATTTCAACCCGTTAATGCTATGGGTTGGTATATTTTAATATAAAAGTTATTATTATTATTATTATATTATACAACGTGATTGAATTGTTGTATCCCAAAGGGAACAAGTCAAAAGTTTATTATTAGGAATCTATAATAATATATTGTTGCAGTGAACTTAAATCTCCTTAAAGAAAGACAGTGAGATATTTTCAATTTAAAATTTTTCTATGAAAATCGTAATGTCACATACTATATCATATTAAGATACCATTAAATAGATGGATGATAAATCATAGATCGAACGATTGAGTCAAAAAAATCGGATACTGTCGTATAACTTTGTATCAGTTAAGTTCAATAGTTGGAGATAAACACACTGGTCGCATGGCAAACCCCCTGCCTCTCAGTTTATGCTCGGTCGCACCCTATGATCAAGTGGGAAGGAAAAGCTGGCACTAAATTTTATGCTGACATGGCACTCGAATTAACGTTAGATAGGTGAATATGTGTGTCCACGGGAAAAAAAACGAAGGTGGGACAACTCGGGCAAAACGAGTCCGTGGGTATTATAAACCTGCCCGAGTCGAACGTGTGAGAGACTTTAATGTGCTCACCCAACTCAGTGCCTTTATCAAACCCACCATTGGTTCCGGTAGTCCAAGGGCATATCTGGTGCCTGAAAATAATCTTTGTTGATAATTGAAATATCAGAAATCAAGTCATAAATAAAGTTGGATTCAAGCTTATCTTTTAAAAGATCTTTATTAAATTAATTGGATCAAAGTAGCCCACGATTAAGAGAAGGAAAAAAAAAAAGTGAAATTTCTTTCTAATCAATCACAAGATTCACTTTTGGATGGGATAGAAGGATTAATTTTATAAAATTACTAGTATAATACTCGCGCAATGCACAAAAAAATAAGAAAAGTAATTCAATATGTGACTCATTATTCGTTCAAATTAATATATTTTAAAAAAATTTAAAAAGTTAAAACATATATTTTTTTAATTGTTAATAATTATGTATTCATATACATTATCGTTTAGATTACTTCAAATAATTAAGTTCATATTAGTTAATGAGTTTTAAAGTTCATTATGAATTATTATTGATATTGATATTGGTAACTTATATTGTATGTAAATTCTTTTATTTTGATTATATTTCAAAATATTATTTATTAATATTCATCACTATTTACTTAAACAAGTTGAATGACTTTTTTATTCTCATAAATAAAATAAAATAAATATTTCATTAAAAATACTATGATCATTTTATTTTATAAAGAATTTGTTAAGAATACAAGGATTTATTTTTATTAACTAATTAATATTTAATTATTTTCATTCACAATATAATAAACTGAATTTATTAAATATTTATTTAATTAAAACTATTATTACCTTTTATTTTGTAAGCAATTCAATAAAAATATGACAGGTCTTTTTGAAAAATCATCTTTGATTTATCCTTAGAAATATAATAAATTGAAATAAAAACATAAGTGCAAAAAGAAATAGAAAAAAAATCAACATATCATTAATAATATATTTGAATTATCAATAATATATTTTTTGATTATATTATTAAGAAAGGTAAATTAATGTCATTAAAAGTAATATGCGGGAAGTTATTAATAATCATAAACAAAGTTTAAAATAATAAAATTAAAAAAGGTAAATTAATGTGTCCTCACTGCTCGTTCAAATTAACATCTTTTTTAAAATTAAAAAAATAAGAAATATTTATGAGTAATTTTCAATTATTTTTTAGAAAAATTTAATTAATTATATTCATAATAGTTAATACAATTCTTTTTAAATTTCTGATGATGGTTTATTATAGATATTTTTCCAATTATATTTTATGTTAAGTCTACTTTTTTGTACCATTATATTTTAAAACGTGATTTAATAATATATTATCTTAAATAAGTTGAATGAAGTTTTTTAGGAAAAAAAAAAAGAAGAAATTTTAAATAGTATTGAAATGAATATTTTTTTTGCACTAAAAAATATAATTATCACTTTGAATTATCCCTAGTGCATAACAAAACCAAAAAAAAAAAAAAAAAAAAGGTAACTAAAAAAATAAATCAATGTATCATGTACCACCAATCCAATTTATCATAATTTTAGTTTTGTGTTATTATAAGAAATTAGTTTTTTTTTATTTCAAAGTTTATATTTATCCATGTTACTTTTAAAAAGACAGAGAATTATTTTTTAATCTAAACTCATAATCATCACCGTTATTAAGTACAATTTTAACTATTGATTTTAAAACTAATTTATAAATTAGACTATATGTAAATTCTATGTTTTTTTGTCATATTTAAAAGTAAAATTTAATAATTATTTACTGTCACCACTTAAAAATTAATTAATATATAAAAATTATACATATAATCAACGAAGCTCTTATAATTTTTCATATTATTCAAAATAATTTTTTAACAAATATCTATTGTTATATACTTTCTTTTAAAATATATACTTACAATAAATATTTTAAAAATAAATCATTCAGACATGATCTCTGTAAATATTTATATTTTGAAGTATTTTTTTGACTCTCTCGTTATTATTTATTTTTGTGAAATATTTTAACTTTAATAGATTTTAATAATGGGTTCTTATTAATCAAGATTAAGTTTAATTAGGAGACTTAAAAAAAAGAGGTTAAGATTAAATTTTTATCCCAACATATGAATCATTTGTTTGTTTCCAGCTAATTTTCACATTAAAAAGCTCTTCGAATTATGCTGTTATTTATTGCTTACTATAAATTTCTGTACGGATGCACAGAATCTTCCACCAAAAAGTATTTACCTAGTTTAACGACAGTGGATAACCTAGGAAACAGTACATGTTTTTATTTTGTGCATCCATTATTTTTTTCCCCCATACCAAGCCACAGAGTGGGATAATCTCCAAGTGGTTGCATTCTTGCTGACATATTTTTCCAAATATATTTTATCTTGTTGATCAAATGCTTTCGTTTGAAGGCTAGATATTTGGATCAAACTTATTTCTCAAGTCTCTTTGATTAGGTAAAGTTTCGAAGGCGAAACTCCTCCCACTAAACTATAGATAACTTAATCCAGCAGGATGTAAATTGATGGATATGCACGAGAGGGAGAGATCAAATGGAGAGATATTTCTCAAACATCTACTCTTCAGTTTTTGTGCCGCTTTTACTATTTTTGGTCTTGATATAAAAAGTGAACTGTTTCCACACAGCTCTTGAAAGGTTGCTAGAGAAATTTGCGGCAAAATATGCTACAGGAAACAAAGTTTATCTGGTTTCGACATTTTACTATTTATGTTGCCTTAACTCTTCTTATGTGTTATATTAACTTTGTGACAGTAATTGATTTAGAGACTCCGCAGGCATTACCTGGGTGTTAAGGTTCTTTTGGTAGTTCGAAAACTGCAGGGACTTAAAATTTAACGATGCCATTCTTGATAAAATCCTGTAGGAGGCAGCCTAGTAATTTCCTGAAGGAACATTTTCAACTCTGCTGCACAGATAAAATCCTCCTGCACTATCAAGATGAATCTGGAGTTTTTGTTCCTGTATTTCATGGGTTGAGTTTTGATGTATTTGTTGATAGATAGTTTTTGTATGAAAGAATTTGGACGTAAGAAGTTTTGTCCTAAAATTATTAATCGGTTTAAAGATTCATACTCTAGCATGCTTTGGATTCGTGTGGACTACTTTTATATATTAATAATATAGTTACTTTTAGTTGATCTTTTTTAATTGCCATAATGAATTTTAAATTAATTACTTACGAAATTTATTTAGGAAATCATTAAGTAAATTCAAATAATAAAAATAAAATTCTTTGACAGAAATTTCAACTCAACGGAATGTTTCAAAGATGCAACTTTTAGTTTTCACCATTAAAATGAATTATTTATGGAGTATTTTGAATTAGAGCATTATATAAAGAAAAAAAATTTTATATAAATATAGTATATAAAATGCTGTTGAAATTTCCAAATTTTATTTCTAAAAACTAAACCTTTTCTGTCCAAACATGCCTTGCTCACCTCGAATGACATGAAATTACAAAAACCAAAAACCGAAAAAAGACAACGGAGGTTGTTAACCGTCTGCACTTAAACACCAAAAGGGACAGAGAAGTCAGAACAAGTGGCAGTGGGGCCCACAGCAGGAAAACACCATTGCGTGGACCCCACGCAAATCATCAACAACAACAAAAACTGTTAATTTTGGAAATTCCAAATCTACCCTTTTCCGTTATTTTTGTCTGCAACCATTTTAATCTCCTTCTGGTAATCTCATCAAACTTTGAAGGATTCTTTCTTCCTCTTGTTTTCTTTGTCGAAACAAGATTAAATATCCGCTGATCTCCATCTCTCTCTCTCTTCACATTCCTGAGAGTTGCGCGTGTTTTATTTCATGCTCTCACGTTTCTCTCTTGATTTTGACTTTTTTTTTTTGTTGGCCTTTTCTTGTTTGTTTTTGTTTAATTGAGAGGGAAACAAGAAACGTTCCAACACTTTCTGAGGGCAGATTGACTGCAAGAGGGATCTGAAAAATATAGGGAACTTCTTTCTTCAGGTGTGTTATTACAATCTGCATCTTCTTCTGTTTTGTTTAGCCATTGTCTTTGTTGTTTTCATAGCCTTATCCACTCTCCAAATTATCTGTTTCACCTTTTATTTTATTATGTTCATTTGGGGTGGTGATAATGTATAATTTAGAAAATAAAGATTTGAATTTGATGGTAAGTTTTTTTGTCCCCTTTTAAATTATTAACTTTGATGAGTCTTTTAGCTTCTGGGTTCTGCAAAAGATGTTGGTTTTCCTTTTGGGTTTATATTCTTTTGGCATCATGGCAAAAAGTTATATTTTGTTCTTTGCTGTTGTCCTCTGCATCTGTTTTTCTAAAGTCGCTTGCTCATAGGAGCTGTAAAAAAGATTTTTTTTTTCCATCAAATGTATTTCTGCTGTGTTCTAGCAATTCTGATGTCTCTGATAAAAGAAAAGTTTTCACCTTCGTTGATGGTTTATCAGAGAAAGTTTCATTTTTTCTCAGACTGGACTGATCTGTGTTTTCAATGGTTTAATAAGATTTAGGTATTTTCACACGAAGGGACAAGAAAATGCAGTAATTTGAGGGTTCATTTTGATCTCTTAACATATATAGAATTTGTCATAAAAAATGGGATGTATATGGTGACATTTTCAGAAGCAATAGTACTAGTTGGTTATGTTTGCTTTTACTTCTTTCCTATTTTTGCAGTTTTATGGTCTTTATAAGAAAGATTAGATATTTTGCATCAATTTTTTATGTGATGCAATGCTATCTACACCTTGAAGATCCATCGACAAGGAAATGGGGAAGAAAGGGGGCTGGTTTTCTGCCGTCAAGAGGGCATTCAGTTCAGAATCAAAGGAGAAGAGAGACAAGGTAGTGGATATTTGTAAATTTCAGAAGAGTTCTTTCTGATGTTTAAGAAATAATTCAGCTGTGTTTATATTTTCCCCCCCTTTTCTATCACTAGAAAGCGCGTAAATCAAAAGGATGGTTCTGGAGGCAGAAGAGCCAGGAATTGGATACTTTGCAAACAGAAACTGCAATAGAAACTCCTGTGGTCACCTCTACTGAAGAGGAAAAGAAATTGACCGAAGCAGAGAATGAGAAAAACATGCATGTCTACTCTGTTGCGATTGCCACTGCAGCAGCAGCAGAAGCAGCTGTTAAAGCTGCTGCAGAGGTTGCTCAGCTCACAAAAGTTGTCTCTTATTCTGGTAAGACGAAAGAAGAGATGGCTGCCATCAAGATTCAAACAGCTTTCAGAGGATGCATGGTAAGATAAGCTGTGACATTTCTTGTTAGTTTTTTCCCAAGTTTCACCTCTTGTATATTAAATTGGCTGCTAGTGTTCAGCTATATTATGCCAACTTCTATTGAAAATCAAAATTGAGAACTGTCATATGTTGGCAAATCATTTCCTTTTTTTTATTACTTTTAAGCTCTATCTGAGATTCTGAATAATGTTTATGCACTATAAAAATTAGTATATGAAATGGTTTTGGTGATTCAGTAATTGTTCTCCTTGTTTACATTTTACACAGGCCAGAAGGGCATATAGGGCTCTAAAAGGGCTTGTTAGGTTGAAGAATATGATTCAAGGGCAGGCTGTTAAACGTCAGGCAACGGTCACTTTAAGATGCATGCAGACTCTGGCTCGTGTGCAATCTGAGGTTCGTGCAAGCAGAATGCGAATGTCAGAGGAGAATGAGTCTCTCCAGAGACAGCTCCAGCAGAAGCGTCAGAAAGAGCTTGAGAAGACAAAAGTTTCTGTAAGCTGTACATTCCATTAACTTATTTTCACCAGCAGATTTTTGCAGTATTATGGATTGATTGACCTTTGCTCATATTCAGGCATGAATATTTGAGAAATTGAGAACTGTATTAAAGTGATAGTCCACCATTAACTGAAAAATGTTCTCTTCACCATGCTGCCATACTTTTATGTACATAGCTGGAGAGGAAAGATAATGAATTTGTATTGAAATTGGAGATTTGAATAACCTTTCACCACGAACTTGAGATTTTGCCAAGTTCTCATATATGATTTATTTAGGTTTAAACTTCTTTCAAGGATCATATTATCCTGAGCTTTAGTCTTGACTCAAACGGTTTAAAATATTAATTCTGTGCCAGAGCAAACTTTGCAGATTCATTTTCAAACACCTCTGGAATGGCAATTGAATTGGTGATCAGTCTATCTTTTTTGCTTTAAATTGTTTGAAATTTTGCAACAGATTGGAGACAATTGGAATGACAGCCCTAAATCAAAACAACAAATAGAAGCAAAGCTGCAGATCAGGCAGGAGGCTGCAATTAGAAGAGAGAGAGCTCTAGCTTATGCACATACTCATCAGGTATCTTCTCTTAAGATATTTTATCAAACTGCTATAAGTTAGCTCTGAATGAGAAATGTCATCCTAACTTGTTTCGTTTGCACAGTCATGTCTGTCTGAAATTTTCTATCCATTAAAATGTTAAAAAAAAAAAAAAATTCAAGTTTTTTTATGCAAATTTGGACTTAACCCTGAGGTAAAATAAACTGCATAACAGCAAACTTGGAGGAATACTCCCAAGTATACAAATCAGACACTTATGGATTCAAATAATCCTCATTGGGGTTGGAGTTGGTTGGAACGCTGGATGGCTTCCCGGCCTTGGGAACTCAAAACAGATACTGAAAAAGATCCCAACAATGAGAATGCTTCTAAAAAAGGCACAGCAAGCAGAGGTGTTTCTGGTGGTGAACTCGAGAGAGCCCGGTCCTATCGTGATGATAACAAGTCTTCGCCATCTGCTCATGGAAAAAGCCGCCCTCCAATTCAACGTTCTCCTTCAACTCCTCGGTCAAGGACAGTGACCTCATCAAAGGGAGCAGGAAAACTGAGGTCACCAAGTCCAAAGGGAAGTAACTACGGCACAGATGATGATTTACAAAGCCTGTGCAGTGCACAGTCAGAGTACCATCGGAGGCATAGCATTGAAAGTACATCAGTGAGAGATGATGAGAGCCTGGATAGCTCACCTGCAGTCCCTAATTACATGTCTCCTACAAAATCTGCTAAATCCAAGTCCAGGTTGCCCAGCCCCTTATCTTATGAAAGGAATCGGACAACAGATAGGGGATCATCAGTTGGTTCTACAAAAAAGAGGCTGTCTTTCTCTGGTTCCCCAGCGCCCTCAAGGAGGCACTCCGGTCCACCTAAGATGGAGAGTAGCTCCCACAAAGACATTAATGCCAACACATAATGCAAACTCAGGAAGTCAAAAACAAGAGAAGACAGTGTCCAGGAGACACCAAAATACACACTTTTTGACTATTGTTTTGATGAAGCAAGTAAACACAAGGTGACTAATTTTTGACTTGCTTTTGAAAACTGTTGATCATGTTAGGACTTTATTAGAGTGAATTGGACAGAATAATCCCTAGCTGTATGATTTTGGTAAGTGCTAGGCGCTGATTTGATTTCATCGTGACTTTCATGTATTATTTGCTTCAGAATGTCTTCTTTGGGAGTGCTTTGATTCTCTTGAACTTTGTGCAGATTGTGAGGTGATCTTTTACCTTGTGGATACTTTTCATCATGTTGTATACACATTCCATATGTTAATTACATTTGTTCGATGGTACAAATGTGCTTGATATTGATTTGATTATGAGAAAGGCAGGACAATGTACGAATAGTACTATCAATTGAACCTGCATTTTTTTGTCCAAGTTACATTGCCAATTGTAGCAATGCAGACTTGTATTTTGTGCAGTGCTTCCTTTCAGATGTACAAAACAAATTCATTATCTCATATCCTGTTATCCTTCTTGCATCACTAGAAAATTATGAATCCTATCTGTAATTCTGCCTTGTTTAGCCAAAGGCCAGAAGCGAGAGAGAAGTGAATGATTTATGGAGTTGAATGGTAGGGACTTCATAATTGAATCATCACTTCTTGGAGTTTGACAAAGTTTGTTAATGGTATTCAAAACCAGTAAGTGATTTTTATCAAGAAGGCCATGCAACTATCGAATGTCTTCTATTTCTTGCTTCAATACTAAGCTATGCATCTGAAATCTTGTGAAGTTGGCATATCCATGAAAGAGTGGAAGACTCAGACATTGCTTTGAGGGCACACTTCCACTGAAGACATTCATCCAGCAAAACAAAAATGCCAGTCAAAATGACTGAAGAAACAAACTTTGCAGGTTTTCCCTTTTCCACAGATACAACATATCAAATTAAATACTCATGCCTTCTCGCTATTTCAAGGATAAAAATAATTTTTATAAAGATAACGTAGAAAAAGAAAGAAATCTTTAAATCATTAATAATTGTAGTTCATAGTTAGATAAGTTTAGGAAGACAAATGACGATATATTGCAGTAAAGAGTTTAAGTGAATTATTTGGGATACATAAAAAGTTTCATAAGAAAATTTTATCAATTTAAATGATTTGATAGGTTAAAATAGAAGTTTATTTTTTTTTCATTTTATTGGGTCAAGTCAAAAGGCTAAATAAGCATTAAATTAAAAAATTTAAGATAAAACAGAAGATTGTAAAGTGGACCTTGGTTTACACTCCATCATTATTTATATAAGTTATCATCATTATTTCTTAAAAATTAAGAATTTTTTTTTTTTTTTTTGTAATGAGTCTTTTATGTGTTAGAAGAGAGTTTTGACGAAGGAGACTAATAAAATAAAATAATAAGGGAAAAATATAGTTAAATTCTTAATAATAATAAATTAACAATATTGGATAATAAATAGTAATTGGGGAAGTATAAGTTATTCCAATCTAAACTACTCCCAACTTTATATTAGAGCCTCCATAAAGACTAGCTGAACCCTAACCATGTGTGCCTAAGGTTGGGCCGAAGACCAGCGCGCATAAATAAAAAATAAGCCAAATATTACATTACTTAACGAGAAAAAAGAGAGAAGAAAATCTAAGACGACCTCTTCGATCATCCGAAACCCGAACCAATCGCATTAACACGTGGGGACTTGAGAACATTCGATCAAGAACATCAACTTGATTGGAAACTCGGTTGATGCAAGCGAAACCCAGCTCCGATCCTGTCCACGAAAATGGTACGCTAATCACTTTCGCGCTATTCAACTGTGAACGGATGGATATGTTTGATTCAAGTTTGCGTTTTTATGGTATGGTTATTTCTGGTGGGTTAACGTAAAGATATTTACCTTCATTTGAAACTTTAAGAGCCGAAGCTTGAGCTGGGTTTTTGTTACTAAATGAGATTAATGCTCTATGCTTCTATACTTTGTGTAATTTTTCATTTCTTTTTTGTTTATATATCTTTTTCTTTTTCTTATTTCCTTCATTTACTTGCACTTTGTCATCATATCTAAAGGGTTAGTCTTTTCAACCATATTCGGAAGAATGTCTAATGTATCCAAATTTATCATCGTCTTGGGAAATTGTAGTTTTATGACTTTCTACGAAGTGGGTTTTGCAAAATCAAGATTTCAGGGATGTGGGTATACTTGGAGAAAATCACATTAGTATTCATTTAGATTTACCATTTTGGTTCAGATTCTTTTGTGTTATTTTTCTTGAACACAATAAAGAGTGATTCTCTTTGCCCATGTTTATTGGGAATACAGATGCTGCTTAGCACAAAGAGTCACCAACTTTGAAACATATTTTTTCCAGAATGATAAACCTTTTATTACCATTCAACTGGTGTGTTCAGCGAATGAGATTGGAAAGGAGTAGTTTTTGTCTGTTATGGTTAAACACTTGTTGGTCCATGCAAGTTTGTGGAAGTTTGAACATTTTCTCCATTGCTTATGGCATGAACAAATTTAATATTTATAGAATTTTCTTTTAGTTTGTAAGTGTTAAAATTTGAGATTGGGTAAATTGCAAGTCTATGATTACTTTTTGAGAGTGTGGACCTGGTGGATTTTATGGGCTTAGGTAAATCAATTGGAATATTGACTTATATTGAACAGAATAAGGATGAGAAAGGATAAGAGGAAAACTGTTAGAAGTGGTGAGGCAGTATCTTAATTGATACAAGTGCTCCTTGCTAGACTAGATATCCTGTTTCCATACAACTCCTTCACATGCCTGTATCAGAATAAAGATAAAAATGGAAACTTTAGGAAAAGAAAGGCAGTGGTGCTGTAGGCTGATGCTTCATGGACAAGATGCTTGTCCATCGTACCACCAATTGAGATAGAATTGAAGGTCTTGCTGAGTCTTTATCCAATCCAATAATGTACATACCTGATTTTATTTCCAAGGTGGGTTTTGTGGTTTGAACCTTTCCTCTATTACTCCAGATCAAGTGATAGTTGTATTTGAAAGTTGTTTGATAATAAGTGAACCTCAAAATGGTTCAAATGTCATGCTGATGTGAGGCCATATGGTATATGAGATTTCCTTGTAGTTACTGACTTCTCTTACAGTTTCTGCTTTAGATCTTTCTTTCTGATTCTAGCTTTTGATGTTGTTTAGGAACATAGGTACAAGATTCCTTTAATGATAAAATATTGAGTTCATGAAGTGATAAATTGACCTACTTCTCAATGTCTGCCAAGCTCAGTGGTCTATTTTGTGTATTATATTGATTACTGCCTATCGGATATGACTCTTTTGCTGATGAGCTTTTAAGTGTCTACCAGGGTACACCATTTCTAGCTGGACTTGCAGTTGCTGCAGCAGCTCTAGCTGGCAGGTATGGAATCCAAGCCTGGCAAGCATTCAAGACACGTCCACCAAAGCCTAAAATCCGCAGATTTTATGAAGGTGGTTTTCAACCTACAATGACTAGGAGAGAAGCATCTCTTATTCTTGGTGTTAGGTAAGGACCGAAACTTTCAGTATATATTATCTGAAAAGCCTACAATTAGTTCTTTATTAGTAATCATCCCCAGCTAGAATGTTGATACTTGATTTTGAGGCAACAAGGTGAGAAACTTTGTATGTTAAAACATATTTCATAAAATGTTTAATAGGCGAAATGGAAACAATCCTGAGCAAAAGCATGTGGTGGTAGAATTACCAGAAAAGGTTTTTTTTTTTTGCTGCACCTAAATTATTGATAACCCATTCTTTGCCCAAAAGTGATTTTGGTTGGAAGAGGTTTTTTGTATTGTCTTTTGGAGTCATTTTCCATAGTTAAGGTAGGGAATTATGTGCGAAACCTTTCTGAATGTTTGTTTTGAGAATGTGTATCAATTGAATAGGAAAGAAGTTACGTCAATTTAATTTGTTTTTTCATTTATGAAACTTGAAGGACATGAGTTGGATAACAGTTTATTTTACCAATAAAAGAATATGTTGCTTAACAGCTTTTTTATTTTACTTTATACAAAAATCGTATTATGGTGTTACATTGGTAAGATGACATATGTCTTTACATTGTTCTAGTGGTCTCGAAATAGTATCGAAAGAGTGGAAAGGGGATGGCAGAAAAGCAGGGACTTGACGGTCATTCAGACCCGTTTGATTCATTTGAATGAATGATGCATTTAAAGGTTCTGAAAGGGCTACAGATAGCATAGTCTCAGACCGCTCTTGTAATTTCTCTCTGGCCTTCTCTCTATTAATTTAGATTAAATTGTAGGAAAAATAATGATGGCTATTTTGACTATAAATGTCTTGCATCCTGCCCACAGAAGTGAGTTCGGGTAGTAACCATTAAACATATTCCAGGAAGGTGCCTTCTGCATAAAATTTTACTTCTGGCTACTCTTTTCAGGTTTGCTCCATGTTGTATGAAGCTTATATTGTATGGGTTTATACTACAATCATTAAATTCACTGAATAGCACATTACGAAGTTGGAATCACAAATGTGTAGAAATAGTGGTACCTACTTTTTTCTCTGGCTCATAATTCTTCAGGTGTACATTGCTTATTTTGTACTTCAAGGGCGTTTAACTTCACTTCTGTGATCCCTGAGCTGACTGCTAAAAAGGAAGGAATCTGAAAGGCTATACTTAAGCCTAGAATTAAGTGAATCAGAACAACTGAGTTTCATTTGGTTGTTACTTATGATAATCATACTCCCTGCCAGGGATTGTGAGTGTTCTTAGCTCTTGTTTCTCCTTTTGTCCAACATCCTAATTGAAGCCTTTGTTTCTGAACACTATCTGTGGTATCTGACTGTCTTCCAGTCAATATTGAATGTGTGTTTCTAAATATCTTTCAATTGTTTGACAGAGAGAATGCACCTCCAGACAAAGTTAGGGAAGCGCACAGGAAGGTCATGGTAGCAAATCATCCTGATGCTGGTGGTAGCCATTACCTTGCATCTAAGATTAACGAAGCAAAAGATGTACTGCTTGGGAACAAAAAGAACAGTGGATCTGCATTTTGACAGGTTCTGGCAAGTACTGGATTTTATCTTTCGCAAGACCTTCATGTGTTCTAATCTACCATTCACTGTGCTTTCCTGAAAATGCAACTTACGTATAGTCAATAACTCACTATCATTGAAACCTTTGGCAAAGGGAACAATGGGCTAAGGCTTCTTCTGATCCACGATCACCTCCAGTGAAATCCAGTATTAGAATACTGAAAAAGAACTGTAACAGATGCATAGTTAGCTCTTATAGGAACTCTAATTTGATTGTATTTGCAATGATTGATTGATCACACTGGACGTGAGACTAGAATACATCTGTAGGGCTCATACCATTGGAGAAAGATGTGACATGCGCTCTGGATTGAGCAAAATAATCAGTACTCAGTGATAGCCTTTGTTAGTTATGATACCTTGCAGAAAGATACTGGGAATTTAATCCTCAGACTTGCTGTCTTTATTAACATTTCAATACTATCTGAATCCTTGTCTCACCTCTAACCTAACTGCAAGCTTTGTGGGGATTTCCCCCTTCAAAATTAATGTCTTCTACCATCACTCTCTTTCAAGATTACATCTCTATTTTGGCATGTTGAAAGGTTCATTAATACAAATTGATTGGTGTACAATCCTGATGTGGTGGTTGGTTCCGCTGACAAATTTGTGAACACCCAAGATTATAGTCACAAATGCATCTAAAGCCTCCAAACAAAGTGCATAATCCTTAATTCGAAATTAAATGTTTTATTAAATGTTTCATTTTGAATCATATAAATTTTAAAAAAATTAGTTGATTTAATTTATTTTATATTTAATAATATTATTTTTTAAAAAAAAATTAACAAATTAAAAAAATAAGATATTTATTTTTAAACAATTCAAAATATAAATATGTAGCGTCCATTCCGGAGTATATAATTAACGCCCTTCTAATATTAGTATTGGAGGTTTTGTTTGAGATGCCGGAAATGCCTCAAATCATAAACTGTCCTCCAAAAATCTCCGAAAAACTGTAATTTTTCGAAAAAGAGGGGAAAACTGTACATCCTGGCAAACATGCATGCAATCCATTCACATGGCACTCTAACCTTATTTCAAGGAACTTTTGATCGTATAGAAACAAACCAATTGTCCCACAGAAGATACATGAGCTGCACTACGGATCCGTATCCGAGATAATTAAATCCCACGCAAACCTGTTTCTTGTAAATTCTTTTTAGTAAAACAAGAATTGAAAAATGGCTCCGTTTTTGGTTGCAAGGGGTGCAGATCGTTAATTCGGAATGCAACAGGAAAAACCCAATCATTTGCATCCTCCTCATCCATGAGAAAGTTTGCGACCGCCGCCGAGGATGCAAGTGGCCAAGCAAAGCCCAAAAAGTTTCCCACGGCGGAGTGGGCTCCAGTGATCGTTCTGGGAGGGTTCCTGGGGGTGGTGATCTCGATTAAAAGTCATAGTATGTGGCAACAGCTGGCCTATTCCCCGCAAGTTCATCTGTCGAAGAAGAAAAGGGAGTCTGTGCCGGAGGTGTACAATCCTGATGTGGTGGTTGGTTCCGCTGACAAATTTGTGAACATATCTTTCCTCAGAAAGGTTGGAAATATCCGGGAGAAGAAATTCCAAGATCCAAGCATTCGGGATCCATACACTCGTTCTAGAGAAGTGGAGAGTTTGAAATCAATTGGAGTTAACAAGAACTGGTGATCATCTCAAGAACTTACTTAAAATTCTCTCTTTGAATCTTTGTGCATATTTTTCCGTCTTGACACTGCATTGGAATAATTTCACTACTTATATATATATATCGTCAAAGAAGATTTCCGCTATTTTTTCTTCAAGTGCATACGAGAAGCACACAGTTGGTGCATATAATAGAAATCTTATATATATATATATATATATACAGAAATGTTAATATGTGCTTGACCGTGCACACTAATGAGTGCAGTAGTTAGTCAACTAACGGTCAAATTTAACGGTTTCCATTTTTTTTTTTTTAACAATTTATTAAAATTTAATCAAGTGCCCCTAGGGTTTAGTTTATTCTTTTAGGGTTTAGTTTTATCCTCTTAGGATTTAGTTGACCGTTAGTTGACTAACTACCGTACTCATTAGTGTGCACGGTCAAGCACACACTATCATTCCTCTATATATATATATATATATAAATGTTAGTATGTGCTTGACTGTGCACCACTAATGAATGCAGTAGTTAGTCAGCTAACGGTCAAATTTAACGGTTTTCATATTTTTTTTTAAACAATTTATTAAAATTTAATCAAATACCGCTAGGGTTTAGTTTATCCTTTGAGGGTTTAGTTTTATCCTTTTAGGATTTAGTTTATTCTTTTAGGGTTTAGTTTATCCTCTTAGAATTTAATTTACTTAGTTGACTAACTACACTACTCATTAATACACCTATCATTCCTTAATAAATATATATATATATATATATATATATATATATATTATTGTGTAAATAAAATCTGATCTCTTTAAAATTGGAAGATCCAATTTAATACTCCTCCGTCTTAAAGACTTTTTTTCTTATTTTATAATATAAATTATTTTTACTATTATCAAAGTATAATTATGATTTTTTTTTCCATTCTTCTTTCATAAGACATAATCCATTTTGATTTATAGTAGACCTTTTCAGATTAAACATAATCTCAAGAAATTTGAAGTTAAAAAGTGTGACTTGATAGTCCAAAAGTAAAATCTTCAATGTGCAGGTCGTAAAAGTTTACTCTCTTTGTTCTATATTACTTATTATCATTTACACATTTTAAGGTAAAAAAATCTATTGAAATTCTTAATTTAGTTTTATGATTCAATTTTTTGTTAAATTTTTTTTTCCATTACCATTTTATTACTTCATTCTTTTCAATTTAAAACACATCAATATTATTATTGGCTTCGTTCTAAAATATAAATCATTTTAAGGGTATTTTATTTGTGTCACAATGTAATTCGTTTTATAATTAATGCTGTTTTTCTCATTCTTACCATTAATTGATATTTTCATTCATTTATGAGAAAGATAAAAAAAATGTAATTATTAAGGAGAGAGAAAAGAGTATTTTTAACATATCATAGTTATATCTAATTTATGACTAACATGTTACTTATATTGTGAGTAGGGTGACAATTTGGATAAAGTTAAATGGACTCTAATCCATTTATAAATGGATGAAAATGGACATGGGTATCCCTTTAATTAGTTTTAATTTCCTTTTTTGTCCTTTTTGTTGTAGTTTTTCCCTTAACTTTAATTTCTTTTTGTTTTTAATTTGCATCAAAGATAACATTATTATTATTATTATTATTATTATTATACACCATCCGTGTAGGATTGAATATCTCATTTTAACTTGCACAAATTTTAAGAAAATTAGTTAGATTTATTTTATTTTACACTTAACAATATCAATTTCTTAAGAAAATTTTAACTAATTTTTAAAATGAGACATTTATTTCCGGACAACTCAAGATGAATATATAGACATTCAATTCCGGATGGAGGGAGTATAAAATAAGATTAATAACCTAAACAAATTTGATATTTAAAAGTATCAAATGTGGAAAAAAATTGCTCGGATCAGAGGGATCATCTTAATATAATGAAAGTGCAACAACAATATTCTTCTTCTTCTAAGCTATAATAAAATAACTAATATTCCTCCAAAAAACCCCTAAATATTCCAATTTATTATTCTTTCAAACTGCAAACACAACACGCAGTAAGTTAGAATAAGTGAACGCAGGAAGGTTTTGATACGTGCTTGTTTGTGGGGCGAAGTGGGTTTGGGACTGTAGGATTGGGATAGGTTTGTTTTGTGAGGTTTATTTTTTATTAAAAAAATTAAGTATATTTTTAATTATAATAATTATAATTATCTTGACAACTTAATAAAATGTGCTTTTTCAATATAAATTTGTATAAAAATGTTTTTTTTTTTATTTTAGTTAAGCTATTTTGTTTTTGGGTGTAATAATTTAAAAGTGTATTTCAAAATTAAAACTGTTTGAATGAAAAAACATTTTTTTTGAATATTTGATTTTTTTAAATGTTTTTTTAAAAAAATTAGTAGAATGCTTATTTTATAAATTATAATATATTAATTGTTAATATTTAATATATTTAGTAAATTTAAATTTTTTTAAAAAAATATTGAACCTTACTATAAAATATCTTGAATTAATGAATTGATGATAATAATAAAATAAACAAATGGAGCTCAATTTAATCTTCAAGTTTTTTTAAAAAAAGTAATAAAATTGTTTGCATTTTTTACCTTTATACTTTTACATGAGAATAAAGTATAAAGATATTAATGAGTAAAAAATAATAATTTTTAAAATATTAATGAGAAAAATTTGAAAAAAAAAATCAAAAGAAAAAATAAAATAAAGCCTGGCAAGAGTGATAGTACTGTAGACGATGGGGGTTTGAGCTGAGTTAGTTGGCAGCTAGACTTAGATGGAATTTTTTTTTTTTTTTGGAAAAAAAAACACACACAAAAAAATTTTGATAAGTTGACTTTTAAATGAGTAATTATTGGATTTGACAATATGTCAATTAAATTAATGGGATATAAATTGACATTCATTTGTATCCATTTAATTTTAATAGCTAGTTTAAATCCATTTATTATAAATTGGATTTGAATATCTATTTAAAAACTAATCATTTTGACAGATCTAATTGTGAGACAAAGATAACTTTTTTGTTGAGAGAAGGGACAAGGGAGGAGAGGATCGAGGGATGGAATGTTGGATACCATAAAACTCAATATCAGTAACAAGGGATATATTTGCTCCAAGAAGATAATGTTTTGATTATTATTATTATTATTTTATACTCACCCCTCCCTTCAAAAATCAATGGTAACATCTCATTGACCCTCAGCGTATCTCAAAATCGAAATCTCTCGATCCCAAGTGTTATTGCTTATCACTAAGCTAGTAACGTTTGACATGATTATCTTAATTCAAATATGAGTGAAATAACTTTTAAAGAAGCATCAATTATGGACGGGAGAGAGTAAAATATATTCATTCCAATTCAAAATGTTTGTCATTTAAAATTTTTCACTCAAATTAAAGTAACCATAACATTATCTATTTTTGATAATTTTACCCCTTCTTGAATTTATTAAAAGTGTGTGTTTTTAATTTGGGGTGTATAAATGTAATAAATGTCATTAGTAAAACTTATCAAACAAATGGTAAGATAATAATTCACTTGTACCTTTTATATTGAAATATATAAGTGATAATTATTTTAAAATAAAAATTCTTTCCTTATTTGACAATAATTTTGAAATGAAGGGGAATAATCATGAATATAAATGCCCTTCTTAATAATTATAAGTGGAAAAAGAAGCTAGAAAGACCAAACTCTTTGAAGGTGTCAAAATTAATGGCAGTATAGTATACGCCATCTATTTTAAAAAGAATATTGTTCGAAAAAAGTCTTATTTTAAAATGAATGTCATTCACATAATTCAAGAAAAAAGGCACAACAAAATTATCTATTTTAATATTTTTTTATCAAACTTCCTTTTAACATTTTTTAATGCAATTTCTTGTACTACACATCTCAATTTTTAAATAAAACAATCAAATAAATGAGAGAGAGGAGAAAAGAGAAAATAAAGGAAGAAAGAGAATTTTGGAAGAGCAATTCAAGATAAATTAAAAATGAACAAATTTATTTCAAATGGATAATATTATAATTATTTTAATTGATGAAAAATTCTTAAACCATCTTCCTTTTTAATACAAATGAAGAGGAACACGAAATGTTACCTTTCCTCCAGCGAACAATAGACGCTGACTCAGCATTTTATCCATTTTCTTCCCTCATCACCCAAAACCTTTCAAAACCCAATAAACAACAGTCCCATTTAAATGCTCCCTTCCAAAACAAAAAACTTATTTTTCTTATTAAAAATTTTCCTAAATTTCTTGAATTTAATTTTTTTTTTTCTGTATCCAGAAGTAAATGTCATTTATGCCCTCACTACTGTGAGGATACCACACATAGTTACGAAGAACAGTTCTGTCATTCAATACTGCACTGGAATCACAATCGATATAATTTCCATATTTAAAAATACTCAGATATTTCCCTTTTTTTTGGCCCTTTTTCTGTTCATATTTAAGATTTAAAATGAAAAGGGAAACAAAGAAAAGCTTCTTCTCTTCCTGCACTCCTGTTCATATCTGATCTCTTCCGTAGACCTCAGATTCGTCTTCAAGAGCAATTGTAGGAAAATGATAAGAAAAGCACAACAAAACATCCAAATCCCAAATTTTGTCAACCACTAAATTCTACCCAGAATTTTATTTTATCAGGTGAAAAGGAAATAGAAACAAATCCCGGAAAGACTACAAATTTTGCCTTCAAATCTCTCTTCATCCATTTCAATTTTAACCTCGCCATATTCATACCGAGAAATATTCGGGGGGCTGAGCTGAATTTACTGTATGTATAAAGACAAATCCACATATGTACAGCTCCTGTTTCAACCAGTACTGTGTATATTTACAGCTCTTATAATCCACTCAGACCACTGCACTGAAAACGGTGACGAAACCGTTTTTCCTCCTTGCAATTAGGGGTTTTTTCTTTTCTTTTCTTTACTTCGTTTTTGTTTCTCCTCTTTTGTTGTCAATTATCAACTGTTGTGATTTTTGGCTTCTTGAGTTGTTGGGGTTTCTGTTAAGAACTCAAGATTGGATTTCTTGAGATTTTGAGGGTGTATATGGTATAGTGGAAGAGACCTAGAGTGAGCGATTGGGTGATGGTGGCGAGTAGGAATGATCCGGTGGATTCTTTATTGAATTCAATTGAAGTCATGAAAAGTGCCTTTTCGCCACTCGAATCTAGTATGAGAAAAGCTGCCAAGGATTTTGAGCATTGTTGGCCAAGTATAAAGTTGAAAAATGGTGGCGAAAATAAGAAGGGTAAAGATCGTGATTGCGTCAATCAGGAAGCCATGACAGAGTTGAGTGCCAAGAATAAGAATAATAGTGGTGGGAATGGTGGACAATGTGTAATTGATGATGAAAAGAAGAAAGGATTATGGATAAAATTACCAATTAAGATGTTTGTGGGAATGTTTTTAGAGAAACCTGGCGGTAATGGGAACACTACTAGTAGGGATGAGAAGGTGGGGAGGAAAGGTTTAAAAGAGAGGTACGGGGCTGGGGTTACTAGAAATGTTGGGACAGAGGAAGGGACGTGTGTGAACTGCCTGCAATTTGCAATGGTGTGGTCTTTTATTGTTAATGGCTTTGTTCAATCTGTACCTATGCCCTTTAAATCTGGAAAAAGGCGGACCCAGAAAGTTTGTGATGAGAATAGTGGTTTTGGTGACTCATACGCAAAAATGCATGTTTCTTCTGAAAGTCAGGAGGGTCTTAAGGGAAGAGTTACTGTGGATTCTTGCAATGAAGGGTTGCACAAAAGTGAAGAGAAGAACTTCTCATTGGACTGTTTTATTGGTTTTCTTTTTGATCAGTTCCTTCAAAATCTTCACAAGATTGATGCACCTGGGCCTCAAAGTGAAAGCAATGGAGTGGATTCAGAACGTGATATGGTTCCTGCCAATCAGTTTGATCATTTTAGGGCACTTGCTAGTATCTTTGAGGGTAAAAGAGCTGATGTGAATGTGTTTTTGGGGAACTTGAAATTTGCTCGAGTAGGGGGTGTTCCAGCAAATATTGTTGGAGTTACTTCTTCCGATAAGGAAGAGGGTGACGTTGGAGACAACACTTCGGGAACTCCAGAAGAAAGTGGTGGTGGTGGTTCTGCACAGAAGTTAGCCAATGGGTTACTCAGCATTCCCTTGTCCAATGTTGAGCGGCTGAAATCCACTCTATCTACTGTATCATTGGCAGAACTGATTGAGCTTTTACCTCAATTAGGGCGCCCAAAGGACCATCCTGATAAGAAGAAGTTATTCTCTGTCCAAGACTTCTTCAGATATACAGAAGCTGAAGGTATACCTGTCTTTGTGCTTAAAAATGCATATTCATATGAGTTCCTTTTTCAAATCAGCGGGTTATGATTTTCTTAGCGGATGTATAAGTGTCAAATATGCATCATCATATCTTTCCGAGTACATTATGTGAACATGGTTGCGCGCGAGCCGTGGCAAATATTTCCATGGTTCACAGAAAGTTTTGATTTGTGGATGTCATACGGAACAGTTTAAATTTCTGGTTATGAATTTATGTATTATTGGTCTGGAGAATTTTAATCATTTTATTATCTCTATAGTTGTGCATTTATGGGGCCAGTTAACTAGTTACTAACTGGGCTTAAAAATTGTTATTCTGGTATTTAGTTGCTTGCTGCCTTAAGAGAGGTTGCAGTAATAACACAAATAAAAGGATATAAAGTAAGGAAAGAACTCAGTTTATGCCTTTTGGTTAACATCCCAAAGGAAAAGATGGCTTCAGTTTGGGGCGCTATTGTTGGATTTCTCTTATTGCACCATAATGCAATCCTTGGATCCCAGTATATCATTTTTGTTGTTGGTTGACATATATTATTTTCTCAATATATTCCTACAGGAAGGAGGTTCTTTGAGGAGTTAGATAGAGATGGAGATGGTCAAGTCAATTTGGAGGATCTGGAAGTTGCTATGAGAAAAAGAAAGCTGCCACGGAGATATGCACGTGAATTCATGCATAGAACTAGGAGTCATCTTTTCTCAAAATCGTTTGGCTGGAAGCAGTTCCTGTCACTGATGGAACAGAAAGAACCAACCATTCTCAGAGCCTATACAAGTCTCTGTTTGAGCAAGTTTGGGACACTACAGAAAAGTGAAATTTTGTCATCATTGAAGAATGCAGGGCTTCCGGCAAATGAAGACAATGCTATTGCTATGATGCGTTTTCTGAATGCTGACACTGAAGAATCAATTTCTTATGGACATTTCCGGAACTTTATGCTTCTTCTCCCATCAGATCGGCTCCAAGAAGATGCAAGGTGAAAAGGAATTCTATGTTCAAACTGTTATCTCCTTACAAAACCAACGACATCTTGGATGTCATTTTTCAAAATATTGATACTCTGTTTTGATTGAAGTTGCCATGAAGCCAATAGTTTCCTTTGAAATCTTATAGTCCATTACAAAATGTCTCTTGATAGAAAGATGATTATTTGTTTCTAAGTCCACATATTAATTCTTCTTAATTTTGTAGAGGGAGTGGAGCATCATAAATACTTTTCTTTGGAAGAAGTAGAAATCTCCTTATGACTCTCTCTTTTGGTTTGTGCATAACAACGATTGACCAGTCTGGGTAGTGGTTCTGAAAAGCATGAATATATTGGAGTAGATGTTCTTTGATGTTGGGGAACTGAATTGAGCACCTCAACCATGAAGAAATTCGACATTACACTGGTTACTCCTTAGTTGATATGCATTTTAGTCTCATGTATTTTCACAAGCAAGCAGGTGATGGTTACATGAATTTTGCTTATTGGTTTTTTGTCTTCCTACAGCATGAGAGAAGGTTTCAAATCATCTGAAGCACAATTCTGAATGATAAAGGGGATACATTTTTCTTTGTTATAATTCATTTGAGTTGGAATTCACGTTCACTTTTGCAACAACTCACATTTTATTTTATTTTTACAATTTTGCTTTTGTTTCTGTTACCCATGTATTATAAGTGCTTGGATCTGCATAGGATATGAGTTCTATGGATTTCTTGTTTTGCAACGTGCTGTTTACGATTGATTTTACTTGCACAAAATATATAGGAGTATTTGGTTCGAAGCTGCGACTGTAGTTGCTGTTCCACCGCCTGTGGAAATACCTACTGGAAGTGTTCTGAAGTCTGCATTAGCAGGAGGCTTGTCATGTGCATTGTCCACGTCTTTAATGCACCCTGTTGACACAATTAAGGTTTGTCTTTGCTGCAGAGATAGTTTCCAGTATGTTAAATATTTCCATTTTTCTCAAACTTCCTAATGGCTTGCCCTTTATAGGACACCTTATCTTGGCTGTGATAAACTTGGATAGCTGCCTTAGTAGAGTGCTATCTCTGAATTGTGATTCACTATTCTGTTAAATGTCCGGAAGCAGTTTTTGAAGTATTATAATGCTCTCTTTTCTGTGGTAGGCTTAGATTATCTTCTTAGCATATCACTTGTTGATTGTCTGTATGCTTTATTTCAACAAACAAAAAACATGGAACACAGGCCAAATGAGCTCAATTTACATGTGATATCATGTGTAACAGTTGCATGGTGTATTTACAATTTTATTGAAGCTACCGCAAAGAGGATTTCAAGACTGAAACAAGTTCTGTAACTAGCAAGGAATATGTGTTTTTCCACTTGAGGAAGGGGAGTACATAAGATTATCCTTGGAATTTGTACATCCACTGTTGAGACAGTGCTGATTTCTTCAGCATTATTTTGCTAGGATGTTATGGCTCAAACTTAAAGGTGAAAAATATAACTGGCAAAGAAAGGAATTAAGTGCTTTATGTTTAAATCTAAAAGATTGGGATAAAGAACTTTAGAATTTGGATGGAAATGGAAACAATTTGTCACTCTGGAATCTGGATTGCTTGTATCATACTGAAATCAAGTCATGGTACATATAAGTCAAATCTAGTTGCTCAAAGAATATATAAAAGAGAAGGGAATGAAGGTAATTTGATATCAACCACACCTAAATCCTAGTTGGTACACATTGATGTAAAATTTGAAAAATGATTAAAAAGGATATATAAGATCAGAGCAGCCATTTGAAAAAGTCCAGATGATATGCAAATCTCATGCCTAGACCTTGTTCTCAGTTGCTTAGAATAGGCAACCTTTAACCCTTTTTTGTGTTAAAACCTAGCAATGCTTTTCAAACCAACTTTTACTTATTGATACAATTTAAGATTTGTATTTTGTTCGAAATACTGTCTTCGTTGTATATGAGCTGGTGCTCCTGATTAAGGTCTTAGGTGTCACACTTGGACAAGCCCAAAATTTTTGTGAATCCCCACTTTACTCATCTTTCCCATTTTCTAAATTTCTTTTAGAAAAATGTTATAATAATTTTTAAAGTAACTTTTCTTTTTCTTCAAAAGTACTTTTGAAGCAGCTAAAAGAAGTCCAACAACCAAGAACATCCATGCATGTAGAACTAGTGGGTTTTAAAACATATCCCCAAGATATCAAATCTCTATAGGAATAATGATAAACAATTTAAGCTAAGTACATTTGTATTTATTCCAACCTATCACAACCAACATTATCCAAAGTGTGAATCCAAGATCCTCCCAGGAGTTTTCTTTGAACTCCATTGCACCCAGCTTGATCCCCCCCACCGCCCGCCCTTATGTGTCTAAATTGGAACAGAAGTAAATTAGGGGCTTTTAATTGGTTCTAGTTTCTGGAGTCCTTATTAAATAGTTGATCATCAGAGGTATGCGTCTAAAGCGTCATTCTTTATCATTCATTTGAAGGATTTATTTTTTCACCATTTTCATGTACAATATATTTGCCTACTCTTATTATTCTTAGAAGCTCACTCTATCCAATTTTCTAATGATGTAATTATTTTTGGGAGATTTGATTGATACATTTAATTTTGTATCTTTTATCTCTTCTTTGCAAATTTTATTTCTTAAAATTTGTTTTTGGGAGTGTATTAGTGGCTTTACTTTCTTGTTTCCATTGTATTCTCAAGGTTAGCAACCATGACAAGAAGAAAATTCCTGTACAATATTTACTTGAAAGCAAGTTTCAAACTGTAGAAAGGCCTCAAAAATCTTACTCTACTTAATTTCCTGCAGACCCGAGTACAAGCATCAACACTTAGCTTTCCTGAAATCTTGGCTAAGGTTCCAGAATTTGGAGCTCGTGGATTGTACCGAGGTTCAATTCCTGCAATTCTTGGACAATTTTCAAGGTTCATTTCCCTTTCATCAATATTTTTGTTTTTTGATATAAGTTGTATGTCATAGTTTAGCATGTATGCTCTAGCTTCATGATTAGTTTACTTGGAACTGCAGTCATGGTCTGCGGACTGGGATTTTCGAAGCTAGCAAGCTTGTACTCATAAATGTTGCTCCAACACTTCCAGAACTTCAGGTATACTTTAATTGCGGATGGTAGCTCTAGTTTGTTGCATGGTTAATTTTAGGGTAGCATCATTCTTAGATATCCGTTTAAGTTGCCTAGGGGAAAATAATTACTTCATATGGTCATCTATCCTTGGGAAATAGCTTCAGCATTGAGTATCGCTCTTGACAAATTGATTGTTTTCTTTTTATCTTTATTATTTGTAAAACCTTTTGTTTCAACTTTCTTTTTGAAGTTTTCATTTGTTCTTTGTTTGATATGTTTTCATATATTAATGGAAATATCTGAATACTAGATTAACATTGCAATGCTTGTAGATTATTCATATTGCTCCAACTTCCTCTCATTAGATTTGTTGCTATTTCCACTGGCCTTCTGAATTTTCTTGAAGAAGCAAATTGTTGTGTTGAATGAGCATTATCATTTGAAACATCCTATGACCATGATCTAATTTAGTGCAACCATTAGCTTGAACTGGTTATCTTAAAGTTTGCCAGAGGCCTCAGCAAATAAATGCCTAATTTCTCTCCCACCTTTACTCTCTCAGCACAATAAAATGGAACCTCCTTATCTTCCTGAAGATAAGGTATAGGAAGGCAAAATAAAGGGAAGTAAAGAAGGAAAGGAAAAAGGATGATAGAATCTTAACAAATGTAACACAACACAAGCTTTTTTGGCCTGGTGAATAACGAGGGCCTTAAATTTTTGGAATTCGTGATCCTACCCTGGTACTGCATGATTGGTTTGATATAATTGCTAAGTGGCTAAACACAGACTTCACAACTTCAGGGAGGACTTTATCATATGATGTAATGCTGCCACAAATATAAGGACCTGATGTTATTTGGACACTGACAATTTTGATTTCTGTTGCCTTGATGTTAGGTTCAATCAGTTGCATCATTTTGTAGCACCTTCCTTGGAACTGCAGTGAGGATACCATGTGAAGTTTTGAAGCAAAGATTGCAGGCTGGATTATTTGATAATGTGGGCGAAGCAATCATTGGCACTTGGCATCAAGATGGTCTTAAAGGCTTTTTCCGTGGCACTGGTGCCACTCTCTTTAGGGAGATCCCCTTCTATGTTGCAGGGATGGGACTGTATGCTGAATCAAAGAAGGTAAGGGTTTGTCCTGCAATTAAGTCTTTCGTTTGTATACTAAATTTAAGGTCTCTTCTTCACTATCCCATACTTATCTTTGTTATCATTGTGTAATTGTCTTAATCCTCTTACTTCCAATCAATCTGTTAAGCTTTATTTTTACTTTTTATAAAATAAATGTGTGTAATGAATATTTCTTAGGTGAAGCTCTTTGGTCATGCTTATTCTTGTTAATATTTAATGTGGTAGGGTTTCTTGGGAGTGATTCAGTTGCTTAGCAGCAAGTCCCTGCTTGCACAATATTTTGATGACTACAAAAATTTTTGAAGCCTTACTTTTGTCTAGCACTTTATATGCTATTTTTCCCTTTCTTTTTTTAAGAAGAAAAAGATAAAAGAATCTTATTTCCCTTTCTTTTAAGCGTCATTTGTTCTTTCTTTTAAACTAATTTTTGCTGTCAAACTCACAAAAAACTGGAAAAAATTCTCCTTCGTTAGTTCTTTCCGTTAAATGGCTAACTGAAGTCATGTTTACTTTTCCGTTTTGATTTTTCCCTCCAACTTACAAAAATGATAAAAAGTTGCCTTTATTCTGGTTTTGTTTGTTGAGAAAGCAGAACTCATATGTGACAGAAAAATGACTAGTGTAACTGATACTTAATTAAAAAAAACTAATCTTTTATTTACTTTATTTCATATTTAAATTAGACTTTGAAAAAAAAAAGAATCCTTTAGCCATCCATCTTCTTTTTGTTAGCTGCCATCTCCAATTTACAGAACTTTTGTCATGTACTTCAAAACCTCCTACTGATCTTTTGTCCTTTTTTGCTACTTGGGATAATCTTTTATCCATTTTTTATTCTATAAGTGGCATATGTTTGTAGACATTTAGCAAATTTATCTTAGGTCATTATTGATCACTTTTAGAGCTAGGTCTTCCACCTGCATATTGCAAACCTTTTACTAAAACATTGGTCTTTTTACTAAAATATCACATATGTGTATAGCATATGAATTCCACTAGCTTTTTAACAAACAAAACTAACATAAGAACAATTTTTTTGTCATTTTTTATAAATTGGAGTGCAAATCCACTACGAAAAGAGTTAGCATATGAATTCTGTTAGCCATTCGATGAAAAAAACTAACATAAGGGCAGTTTTTTATAATTTTTGTGAGTTTGAAGTTAAAAATTAGTAAGGAACCAAAATTAGGAAAAGTTTAATGGCAACTGTTGCTTTTTACCCTTAATTAATTCCTTGAAGAAAATGTCATGGTATTATAATTTAGATGCTAAAAGAACAGGAACTGCATTTTCCTGCTTGTTTTATCTTATATTGTTTAAGGATGTCTAGCTTTTTGCATGTGTATCTGGTAAATTGGTCAGGGCTGGTATGAGTAATGTATTCTCAGAAATATTCTGAAAGCAAAAGTCTTAAGGAACACTTGATCAAGGGACTTCGTTTGGTTTGGTTATCATAAGCTGCATGTCAGTCTCTTTCTTTCATTTTTCCCTTCCCAAATTGAGTCATTCTTGCTTTCTCACTTCGGATCTTGTAGCTTAAAAAAAGGTTGAAATGACAGTTTCAGGAAAAGCAACCTTGCCTTATCAAAATTGTTTTTGCTTAATCATGGTTTTGCAAATGAAGCTACTCAATAAAGTTTTCTAAACAGTTATGCTCCAGAACACTAAGGAAGAAATGCACAAGGAAATGAGCTAAGAAATTCTTACATTGTTTGTTTAACATTTTAGTAGTATTCTTAGGTTTAATCTGGCAGCTGAACCATCACATATTGATTTATCTGAAATTCCAGGATACGCCTTGCAGATATGTTCTGTATGAAAATGTGATAGGCAACCCTTGTCTAAATATCTCAATTACCACTCAACTCAACAATTTGCTTTTTCTATATTTTACATTAGTGAGAAATGTTGCCAAGACAAGGTGCAGCTGGTGATAGAGGTGTTCTTGCAGTGTATTTTTTAAATATTTTTACATGATTAGAAGGTTGACTCAATACAGAAGAAAGAGATTGCTCCCTGTAAAAGTGTCCATTACTGAACTTTGTAGGTTGTGACCTCAAGGTTTGCATATCTAGCCCAATAACATGTGTGGAGGAGGGATAGACTTCCTGGGAGCAAGAAGTTCATTAAGAACCTGTTAGCGCCATAGCAATAACATGTAGAGAAACTTGAGAAAACACGTTTTATGCCAGGTCCTGAGCATTCGTTTTGTAGGTCTATTAATTCCTACGAGATAAGGTTAATTTAACATTAAATGCATTCCCGTGACATTCTTGACAATGTATTTTCTTGCACTTTCACTCCATGAGCCCTTGATGGATGCATACTACTGAATGTGAAGATGCAAGTATGAAATATTTAAATCCCTCATAAACATTGTTAGACATTAATAAATATTGCCATCCATTTCGTGGTTTTAGGCTGTGCAGCAGCTTGTTGGTCGTGAGCTTGAGCCTTGGGAAACAATTGCTGTTGGGGCTTTATCTGGTGGGCTAACTGCTGTTTTAACAACACCATTTGACGTGATCAAGACTCGAATGATGACTGCTCAAGGGAGAAGGAGTTTGTCGTTATCTATGGTAGCGTTCTCCATCATTCGTCAGGAAGGACCCCTTGGATTGTTCAAAGGGGCTGTTCCCAGATTCTTTTGGATTGCCCCTCTTGGTGCCATGAATTTTGCTGGCTATGAGCTTGCTAGGAAAGCTATGGTAAGAAATGAGGAAGGTGGTGATCTGGATCCACAAAAAAAGTTGGGTAGTGGTCAAGTATCCTTGAAGTAATACCCCACCAGCAAGCAACTATTGCACTTCAATTTTGGAATTCACTCCTGTAATTCTCGCATCTAGAATGCTGGAAAATTTTGAGCTTTTTCCAGATTAGTATAGGAAGACAAGGTTAAGTACTATCCGCCGACATCTCTCTCCTCTCCCTCAGAAAAGGCTACATGATTACAGATGATAGCAAATTTCATGTTTCAGGAGCTTTTTTCACTCTGCCAGAAAATGGGATGGCATTTGTTCTGCATTTTCTTTTTGCAACTTATATACATTTATGTGCAGTTTTTGGTTCTTGATACTTAATTGGTGTAGTTTCTTTGCTCTTTCCTTGAGGGCCAAAACTTGCTAGTTATGGTGATATTTGATCTCTGATGGTTAAGGGAAAGATTACCCAAAAGCTTTTCCTATTTGGTACTACTGCCAAGTTTTTGTTGGGTTAATAGTTTAAAGTAAGAATATATTTAGAAAAAGGTAATAAATATTCATAATTATCTATTACCAAGTAATGCAGGATATTATGCCCACATCCACCTTGGAATTGGTAAAAAAGAATATGGAACTTCCAGAAGAGTCAAATTTTTTGAGCTTTGATCCAATAAAGTAGTTAAGTTTTAAAAAAAGAAAGGAAAAAAAAAAAAAATCCAACTACTTTATTTGGATGTTAATTCATCAAATCACATCACTTCATAATTAATTTCTAGGATATGATTTCATACTAAACCTTATAATAGCAGGTTATATTGTCTGACTTTGGGTGCACAAAAATTAATTATTAAGGACATCGTAAATTAAGGGTCTTGAAAATTATAACATTTAGTATCAAAGTCAATATTGATTGTGAGTGCAGTGGGATTAATTTGACTCTCTCTCTTTCTCTCTCTCTCTCTCTCTCTCTATATATATATATATATATATATAATGTGTGTGTGTGTGTGATGTGATGTGATGTAGCTAAGTTTCCTTTCTTAACCAAAGCTTTACAAGTTCATAATTTGATTTATATATTGTTTATATTCCATTGATATTTTTTGGGGGTTTTTTTTCTTAATCAAATTTAATTTTAATCTAATAGTAAAAAACAAAGAAAAGAAAAGAAAAAAAAAAAGTTCAAAAGAATGAATTAAACCCATTTAGTATATTCAAAATTATTTTACAAATAAATCTTGCACAAGTCCATTTTTGTAGACATGTAAATTTGAGGCCTAGGATGTTCATCGAATGGACGTTGCAAAATCGTTCATCTATTATAATTTTATAATCAATATTTTCTTTCTTTCACAATATAAATTGTTCAATAAATTTGAGTAAAATAGATTGATAAATATTAAAAATAGGAGTAAAAAAGTTTGAAAAATAGGAAAAAGAGTAATAAATAAAATGGGGACATCACTTTACCCTAAAATAAAAATTAGATACACTGATAAGTTAGACCTTTTTTTAGTGATAAGTCAGGTTGATATTTGTCCTGAAATCTCACTGAATTAGTTGGACCAAAACAATCTCGTTCAAAAAAGAAAAAAGGGACATTTAATATTCCCTTCGTACGGAATTAAATGTCTTAATTTAATTTACATGCATTTTAATAAAAAAGTTTGATTTAATTTATTAATACATGACATTATCAATTTTCTTAATAAAATTTTTTACTTATTTAGGAAACGAGACATTTAATTCTAAACGAATCAAAATGGAACATGAGATATTTATTTTCGGATGGAGGAAGTAATTTATTTGGGGATAGGGATTTTTTCTTTTCCTTAATTTTTGTAATTCAAGATGCAAATAGTTAGTTTCTAAAAACGTGATTGCGACCCCTAACCTATAGCTTGGTCTTATACTCGTCATTCGTGAGTAGAAATGCCAAAACCTTGGTCGTTCGTCTTGGTCTTCTTCCATATATTGGCAAAATTTTCTCAAGTCAAGATTCAACGTCCTCTTTCAGAATTTGATGAGCCAATATTCTTCGCACGAACATAATATATAATTCTGAATTTTTTTCCTTCATCTTTTTTAAATGCGTTGTTTTGATATTTGTGCACGTCTAGGTTTAAAATAAGGTATATATTGTACTTTTTCCATCCAGAATTGATTGTAAAATTTTGAATTATACAGATTTTAAGAAAATTAATTGACTTGATTCATTTTATACTTGATAATATCAATTCCTTATCAAAATTTTAACTATTTTAGGAAATATGTCATTCATTTCCGAACGACTCAAAATAGAAATGTGGACAATTACACTTGATAAACTCTTTGTAAAGGCTTTAGTCAAATTACTTAAATTATTTATGCTGTCGATTTAGAATGAGAATGGAAAAAAAAGGTATAGAAATAAGATTAATATTATTAAAGAAAGACTATAACACTTTATATTGTTATTACTATTTGCTATTTTTACTTCAATATTTAAAAGTTATTATAATAAAATTAAAAAATTCATGATTTCATGAAATTAATTTGGTGAGTATTATTAAAAATTAACTAGAATCAAGGAATCCATTGATAGTGAGATTAGATTAATTCTATCTCTTTGTAATGTTTGATTCTTTGGGATGTTGTTCCTTTCCCCCTATATCTAGAAGCTCTCCATCCCCGATCATCTCGAAAGAAAATGGAATAAATGCCAAAGAATTAATTAACTCACCTCGAGATATATGGTTGGCGATAGAAGTCACAAATGTGCCGAAAGACTTGGAAAAATTTGCCCATTAGACCGGCTAATCACAACTTAATTTCAAAGAAAGATGAAAAACACTACCAGAGTTGGCCTCGAAGAGATTACAATGACTATTACTCTATATTTTATTGTTTTTTTTTTTCAAAAAATTTTAATCCAACATATTGAAACCTTGAAGGATATCCTATCTTGTCTAATCGCAATCCAAATTATAGTTTCCAAAGGATTTGATAAATATTAATTTATACAGAAATATTATAATTATATTATTCTAATAAGACCAAGCTTGACCAATAATTTAGAAAAGGAAAACTTTAATTCCAACTTGGTCTAAATATTCAGGCTTGAGTTTGGTTGAACAAATTAAAATGTGGGATTTAAACTAGATTTGGAAAATTCCATTCGCAGAAGATATATTTGACTGACTCCTTTTGTGCATTACAGATAAACCTGCAAGAAGACTTCATGTAAAATATAAGATTCTACCCACACCACTGCTACAACACATGCCCACTACCATTTGTTGTTTCCAGTACAAAGGACTTGACCATAATACACACACACACACACACACATATATATATATATATATAAATAAATATATAGTATCATTAAATTGCCTCATCTTCTAAGGTTACATATTCCATCCGTTCTCTACATATTAAACCATCTCATTATTTATAATAATTCCATGAAAGGAATACAGCAAGAAAGGACAGTGTATGGTTGGTTAGGTTTTGAATTAATTAACCTAAGAACTATTCTATTTACCCACTTACATATTATTAATCAAATACTTTTTTAACGTAGAAATTTAAGATCCATATATTTATGTATTTGCTATATATATATATATATATCTACTAATTAAGTATTTATCACCTAGTAGAGTGAACAAGTGAAAACGTTCACCACAAGTCAAACAGTCAGTGAGCATGCAGCCATTGGACTTTGGCAGAAAAGGAAACGGCAGAGGAACGTAGACATCAATATAATTAATATATATATTTATGATGAAAAGCTTAACCCCTGTGTTTTCAGCGGTCAAATGGTTTCCATGGCAGACTTCAAAACAAAGGACGACAAGGATCACTCTGTTCAGACGGAACCGGGAGTATTCGTTAAGTAGCTAGGTAGAAATTAAGTATTTGTAGGAATTAATTATCCGATTCTATTCCTTTTATTTTATATCCTCATTAATTAATTACATAATTAAATTATGTTAGGTGGTGAATGGTTGAATATTGTGTTGCTTAAACCTAATACAAAAATGCCCAATGGGATGTTCCAGTTGACAATTTGCAGGTTAATGTAATTAAATTAGTCAGTGACTATAAATATGGTGTATATATACCATACCAATCAAATAAAATCTCAAGTGTGTAGTTCTTTTTTCCACTTTTTATTATAGTATTTATTTTGCAGGGGAAAGACATCACCAGTAGTCCTCTCTCCAAATTAATTTCCTTTGATGGGTATACATAGAAAACCCATTGTGATAAGCCCAATAATTAAATTAAATATACATATTTTTATTTTGAATTATTCGAAAATGAATGTCCTATTTCCTAAATTAATTAAATTTTTTTAAAAAATTATTATAGTTAGATGTAAAATGAATCAAATTAATTTATTTTTTAAAAATTTATACAAATTAAAACGACACATTTAATTAAAAGAGTCGAAGGTAATAAACATATTTATGAAAATGATTCGACGACCCAACGGCATTGCCACGACAAAGACTCGTTGAAATTCAGCCTGTGAATGCGTTACCCGTACTAGTTGGAATTCATGCCGTGGAATTGATACATTAATGAGTAGTAGTAGCCTTTTTATTATTATTTTTTGTCAATATTATGATATCCTTAATTTATTTATTCTTTGTATATGGAAACATGCCATGGACAAGTATGGTTTTCCCAAGGGATTTGGGTACAGATCAATGACCAAAGCAGAGAAGGACCCGCCAGAACGTCATCATTTATCATCCCGTACCGGTGCGGTTGCCTACTAAATAATAAATATATCAGCTATACTGATCATTCAATCCTAATCATATATATATATATATATATGATTAGGATGGGATGTGTTGAAATTTATGATTTATATTGTACCACATATTTTTCTTACAAAATATTAATACTTGGTGATTAAAAAAAAAAAATAATACTTCTTGATTTTATATGGATCACAAGATTCATATGTAGGGACATGGATCAGATTCGTATCAAAATTTTTCCCAGGTCAAGCTTTCACACTAGATTTTGTGCTGCAAACTGAAAAGTTTAAAGCTCTTATCAGTCTTTGAATGACATTCCGAAGAAACGCAGCTAACAGTTACTTTGTTGGGGGTTCAATTCACAAGCATCAATCTTTTAGAGTGTTAAACTCTTGATCTCAAGATTATTCGGATATCATTATTAGGATTTGGACAGTGGAAATTCTTGGTAATAATATGAGAGAGAAATAGGAAAGCAAAAACAACAACAAGAATTTACCGTGGTTAGATCTTTCAACTAGATCTATATTCACGATCCTTAAGACCGTAATTTTTGCACAGAGAAAATTACTAATCCTCCCACCAAACACATCATCCTCAAAGAAGGGAATGACTTCTATCATCCAAAAATAATCAAAGACGGGAATGTCTTCCATCATTCAAAAGAGGGAATCACTAATTACACATGGATAGGTATCCATATATGCATGGTACTAACAGCATTGGTACTAGCATACGTTACAATAATGTGGAATAGGGTATTTATAGTGATTCAAACCTCCCCGTGTCCTATTCCTAATCAACGTGGGATATTGATATATAGACTTCTACTTAAACTATGTAAAACTTTTGAACCCAACATATTTTGTGTAGTATAAATATATATATATTTATATATATATATACACACAAGAAAGAGGGAACAAATTAAGTAGTGCAAATTGTCCGAAAAACAAAGGTAAATATGTCAACATACCAACTACATTGCACGTTTGAAACTTTTGTTACTTTTCTTTCTTTTAGTAAAGTAAAAGGTATATTGCAAATTCCATAAGAATGTTAATGACTTGTGACTGATCAATAAAGTCCTTCAAACCTCGATCGGTTACTTTGTTATACTGCCTTTTTCTTTATTTCGAGATTAGTCACATTGATGCCTTTAATTAATCTACAGATCGATACAGGAGGCAAACAACCTCTTAAGCTTAAATTTGTGATTCTATCCTTAACTAATTAAACCTTCAAAGAAGCTACGTACCTTTGGAAGTTAACTCTTAAAATATTCTTTTTTGGAAAAAGGTATATCAAGATATCAATAGTACCCTTTCAACCCTAATTACTATATATATTGAGGTAGCTTATATATAGGTTATTATTAGCAATGACTGAGTAGGCTACATACTACTTATGGTTTATATATTAAGAAAAAAAAAGAAAGATTAATTAATGGTCACGAGTAATTGAATATTTAAGGATCTAATCTTTGATTAGTTTTACATTTTGATCCCCAACCTATTTTTCGATCATGTTGGTCCTTGAACAAATTACTATTGGATAACTTGACCCTTTGAATCCTATTCTTTAAAAAAAAAAACCACCGAAAAGTTCAGTTAACGACTTCTTGACCCAATTAACCGGGGCAAATTCAATACTACACTATTCAATTTGTCAAAAATCGGATATAAACTAAAATTTTGCTTAGTTAAATTTATGTTTTTGGCCCAACCAAAATTCATTTCTTGCTATGTTCAGAAATCAAAATTTAATATCTGTTTCTGACCAATTGATTGACATAGTACTAAATTTGCCCCTATTAATTTGGTTTGGGGGTTGTTGACTTGGTGTTTTCAAAAAATTCAATTGGAAGGACCAATGATAATTTGTTTGAGGATAAAAAAAAAAAAAAAAAAGTTAAGAACTAAAGTGTAGAACTGATCAAAGATTAGATCTTTGAATGTCCAATTATTCTAATAATTTTATGTAGAAAAAAGGCTCTACTATAATTATCTTGAAAAATGATATTCCCTCTATCACTATATATAAGTTATGTTAACTAACTTTTCTTGTCACTAATTATAAGTCATTGTTGTTAGTTAATTAAATATTTGAAGGTGTTTTGTCTATACCATCTTTAACACTTTCTTTTCTTTATACGTTGTTGTTAGTTTTATTAGCAAGGTATTTTAAAAAAAATATGTATTATCTTAATTTTTTTTAAAATAATGATTGGTGACTTATATTTAATGATTTGACAAGTATGTAACAGTTCTGAAATGAAATGCACTACTTATTCTCTTGGCGGCAGCCCAGTTTTTTCAGGATTATATAAATATAAAT
>JAOXNR010000032.1:9973193-9996571 GCA_028571225.1 Parsonsia alboflavescens | reverse complement strand
TGTAATACATGCCTTTTCCGGTTTTCTCCTTCACTCGGCTTCTGTTGATGGGAAGGAGTAGGGTGATTGTTTTGAACTAGGTGAATTTGGGAGTTGTTTGAACTGATACTTGTAAATGTCCATACATAAAAATAAAGCACATGCTGCCTGATTGTTCAGAAAATGCAGAATGTGTGTTTAATTTAAAAAAGAACATGCTACCTACTCATAGACGGGACATCTGCATCATTAGCCGCTTTGAACGCTACTCATCGACTGGACGTCTCCAAATAAGCAGGAATGATATCTACTATTGTCTTCATTTGAATTGTGCACGAACACGCTTCTTCCCGTTTCGTGCATTTTCTGCGTTGCGGAATCCGAAATCCGTAGCAACCAAGATAAGGACAGCAGGCAAAGGAGAAAGGAATCAATAGTCTATCGGTCGGAGATCTGTGTGACTTGATATACGTAAAAAAAAATCAATATGTAAAATATTATAGTATTAAATATTTTAATACTATAATATTTATCAGGTTGATAAATATTATAATATTTATAAATACTGTAAAATATTTATAATATACTATGATACTATATAGGTATCGGTTTTGTTAATATGTGCTCCAACCGTTACCGTAATTTAATTCTTGATACAGTGTTCATACAGTCAATCAAGCGGAGCAAGAATTTCATTACGGTAACGGTTGATAAATACTCCCTTCTTTTGATGTCCTTATTTCCATTTGATTTTGTCCAAAATTGAATAGATTGGTAACTTAAATGAAAGTCAAAGTCACTTTATAATTTTTCATCATCTTAAAATAAGATTATTTGATTTCAGAGAGAAAAAAAATACATCAAGTGATTTAATAATAAAGATAAAACTAAAAAAATACATACGGATTCAAAAAAAAAAAGAGAAAGAAATGTTTGTGTATTAATCAACGAATCATATTTTGAAAGATAAAAGTGATATCAATAAGCGAGATTCCATAATTAAATCTTCAAGTTTTTTCCCCCCTAAAAATAACTTAATGGATATATTCCTGTAATAAAAAATCCTGAATTTTTATTTATTTTGACTCTCTTCACCCAAAATTTATTAAATATCGCATAGAAATCTTTTTTTAAGAATTATTTTCTCGTGTAACAAAAGTTAGTATATGTATTTTTAGTTTTTTTATTTTACTTTGTCCGATTTCGATCAAATCCACGAAAATTTGATTGGTAGTGGAAAATAGAAAGGAGAGACTAAAGCTAAACCTTGGTCTCACTTGCAATTTGCAAAAGAATCTCCCAAATCTCATGTGGCACGATAACTGGCAATTGGTTAGTCCAGTAACAATCTCATTAAATCTAACTCAATTAACGGCCAAGATCTTATCCAGCCGGTAGCTGCCCCGCTTTTTTCCCAAATTCCCCTTCGCCCTGGTCGCTCGCCACCGCCTTGGTCTCCCCTCAGTCTTCCACCGCCTTACCCACCATCTCGTCGTCTCCTCTTCAATGCTCTTCCTTGAGCGGCGGCCGCAACCGATCACACACAAGGACCAATAATCTTCTTGTTCGGGCAATTGCAACTGGAGACATCCTGATACAGTCCTACAACAGTTAATGTAAGAGTTGCATTTTCTCCTGATCTTTCAATTAATAAATCAACATTAATCTATCGGATGCAATTTTTCTTGTTATATGTCAGTAGGTAGACAACCGAATTTAAACCAATGTAATAATTTCTTTTTTCTTGTTTATAAGAATTAATGGGTTCATTAGAGGGCATAAAGGCGGCAGCCAAGGTGTACAGGAACCTTCTTAAAGCAGTGAGGAAACATGTAGGAAAGGAAGAACAACATACCCATTTCACCGACTTTATTAGACAAGAATTCAGGAATAACAGTACTGAACGCTACTCAAAGGATCCCTCTTTCATTCAGCAGAAGATAAAGCTTGCGCATGATTACACTTTCTATTTGAGTAGTGTCCACCATCACAAGGTAATCTTGATGTGATTCATTTTGTCATATATTTTGCACAGGTGGAGAGTGATTTTTGATGTGTTTTTTTATTGGTGGTATAATTTTGCTAAAGAATTGAGTGATTGGCTGAATGAGGTTAAACTGATTCTTGTGGGTAATCTATACGTTATGAGACTTTCAGGGATTGTTATTACTATAAGACAAGTAATAGTGGGAAAATTAACTCTCAGCTCTGATGAAAGTTCTGATTATTTTGCAATAGCTCTTATCAACTTGGGAAAGTAAAGTCAATACTGAAAAGAAAGAATAATTAATTAGTAGTTATGAAATGCTCTGAATATGATTAGCTATCGCATATTAACAATTTCCTTTTAATAACTTTTATGTTACCTCACTGTATTTTCTGATTTATATTAAATTACTCTCAAAGCATTTGGCTAATTTGCAATTTATCTTAGTTTCCTCTCTCCCCTGTGTTGATAGCGGAGCATATTTGTGATTGATTGATTGTTGGATTCTTTTTTAAGTCTGATTTGCGTTTTTGTCCTTGTAGGAATTGTTATTTTCCTACAACATTGCAGTGGATAGATCTGATGAGATGAAGAAAATATTAGGGAAATCTGCTGCTAGTGTAGGACTTCAGCTTCCAGAAGCCTATCAGTCTTAACAGATGGTAAGTTCAACTTTATAATTGTTTGCATCAGAACAGATGTTTCAAACAAGTATAATGTGATCATGAAGTAGTTTTATGAGAGATGGAAGTTTATTCTCATTTACCTCTGTACCTTATTTTCTTGGGTTTGCTTCTGCCAGTTGCCCCTTCTGGTTGTTACTGGTGTTTTTTTGAGATGATTTCTTTTAAAAATTTACTTTAATTAGTCTAGTTTTGAAGCACCTGTAGACATGGAGACATTATAATTATAGAACTATTCATTAATCATCTCCAGTTGAACAAATGTCTGGGTTGTCTTTTTTGATTACTAGTAACCTTGCTTCTCTAATGAGGTACTGAACGTCTTTGGGTTCATTTGAGCATATCCCAAATTTTGATGACGATCATCCTGAAGGTCTTTGGCTATTTTCTTGTTTAAAGAAAATGGGAGCTTCCATTCAGCAAGTTACATAACATTTGTGGTTAGCAAACTCCTATATCATTTTTATGCTTATTTGGTAGAGTAGACAAATGCCTGTTAACTCTATTGTGTTTGGTGTGAGAACAAACATGATTTTGAGTTTGGTTACCGGAGTTATCAACAACTGTCCTTGCTTGGTTTTCTTTCTGCTCCTCCGGTGCAATCTATTTTATGTATCCCTTTAATATTACTTTTCCGGTTATTTGTCAGAATGTGGTTTAGTATGATAATAACATTATTCTGTTAAATTTATATTCTAAAGGCAAAGAGTATGCTCCGCAGAGTGGGCATATGATTGTAACGAAGTTATGTAAACTGTATACTCTTTATGCTTCTGTGGAATCTATTTAATGCAAGAGTTTGAAATTATCAATCTGAGGTCCAAAAAATAAACACTCTTTTTCATTCTCTTCCAGCCATACCCATTTAAACATATCCTACTTTTCTTTTCTTGGATTCAGTGAATGTGTTTTTGTGCCGCTTTTTGTGTAAAAGTGTCAAATGTCCATGATAACTTATTTGTCAAGTTCAATAAGAATCAATCTTGAAGTTAGTTTTATCCTTCTGTATTTCTTTCTTATAGATTGTAAATTAGATGCCACATCTCGATGCCTATCCATTTGTTGATAAATTAGATGCCACATCTCGATGCCTATCCATTTGTTGATTCAAAGGCACTGATTTTCATCATCCCTCACCCCCCCTCCCCACCCCGCGCGTCCTGGTTTGTTTTCCCATTGCAGTTTGCATAGACAAGCAGTGTCATGACTTTGAGGGATGCAGTTGCTTACTGGCAGACTGTCAGGACAGACATAAACATTGTTTCATTGTTACAATAAAGCATATCCATTCGGGAGGATTCTCAAAAATGCTTGCCCTGTCAATCATTACATTTTTGTTTTTTTTTTTTTTGCATATTTTGCAGCTGCCTTACCGTTAGATATTGTAACATTTTCGATGATTGACAGGAGATCCTTCGTGTTACGTGGTTTTTTTTTTTTTGGGAAATTAGAAGTGATTAAAATAATGTAACGTGTTCTTCTGCCTACGGAAGTCCTTTCTATAAGGACTTCCTTCTCATATCTCTGAGGTAGCATCATCAGATTAGGTGAATTGGCCATTGGGTGACTGATGGTACCGTGTTAGAGCTTGGCAAATATAATTGATAGTAACATGTATGGTCTTCAATTACTCCCTCCGAATCTTCTAGTAATGTGTGTTATATTTAATTCCTTTTATATAAATAAAAAAATCTCATGCGTAATATTTAATTTTTTAATTGTATTTTACATATTAAGTCTCAAAATGATAAATTAAATTACAAGTTATGAGTGCAATGGAACACTTTATTGCTTCCAATCACATTTCTTTATTTATACTTCTACATCATTTTTGTGGTTTGGATCTCCTATTTCATATTTGTCTGTTACTTTTTGTTATATTAATAAAATATAAATAAAAATCTAGGGAACCTAACGGAGGTCTTGAGCCTATTTTTGTATATATTTCATTCTTTGCTATTAAATATAAATCATTAGATATTATTTTACAAAAAATTAAGATTATATTTTTTTCCCCCTAAAATGTCCTTTAATCATTCTTTTAAATATCTGAATATCATTTTCTTATATATTATTAGAGGGGTAATATATAAAAAAATCAACCTTCAAATGCCTAATTAAATAATAATAATGATTTATAAAAATAAGTTAAAATGAAAGAGGGAGAAATATATATTAAAATTCACATCAAAACCATTTTCTAATTTTGAATATGGTATATTTGAATGTATAATATTATTATTTTTAATTTAAAAAAGATAAAAGTAGCAAATTGAGAAAAAAATATTAATTATAATTGTTAAATAAAAAAGAATGAATAAATTGGTTAATGGAGAACCAGGCCCCCGGGCCCGAATTGCCCTAAAAAATTTTAGGTCTTTAAAATTTGGGCAAGGAACATAGATTATAGGGCTCAGGTCAGTTGCTCTAGTAGCTCCTAAGTATAAGTCTAGCCCATTATCATTTGTTGGAAAGAGGGCTTAAAGTTTTATGCAATTGTGTGGACTATGAAAACGATACCGCTGATTCTATGAGCACATCCGAATTCGACATGCATGATGCATAATTCAAATTCAAGACGCGAATTTTGATTTTGGAAATCATTAAAATTGGAGTATATTTGGAGCGAGTAATTCAGTTTGAATATTAGTCCACCTTTAATGATTGCCCAAATCTAAATTAGGAAAGAAATCTTGCATTTTTCGGAGTCTCGGACCATTACTTGTCTTCCATCGATAACGCCTTGTTCAATTTCAAATCTTTGATGAAGAGAGCGGCAGGTTTTTTTGTATATGACCTTAAAACAGTTTCGCATGCATGCCCTGTGAGTGATAGCGACTTGGGTTGCAGATGGAACGTCGAGATGATGATAGGAAGTTTAGTTTTAGCTATGATGTTGGCGGGGAAAAGCTCAGGTTGATTGATGTTTCTACAGAGGATGATTTTCTCATTGATTCTCCCTTGTTTGATTCTCTTGAAGACCTTCGACTCTCTGGTTTGAATCTTTTTCTTTAGAGTCATTTCTTTTTTTCTTTTTGAATTTATTTGATTTCCCGTGTTTATCAAATAGATTCTCATTCATTTTGTTGAATATTTCTTTAATTACTAGTGAACAAGAATGTTTTTGTGCATCTATGACATTAACAAGAACGCCGTTCTTGATTTCGCTTGGAGCTTGAGTGCTTTGGTACAAACATAGTTGCTGAATGCCAAAACCTGTCTTTCCTTTTCCTGATTTCTTCAATTTGGAGAGCGAAGCCATACCTTGATTCAATCTTTCTCTTTCTTAGATGGCTGGTGGCATCTAATTATAGATTTCTTGAGATCAATTAGACTTAATAGTTTCCAGTTTGCCCAAAATTGGTGATACAAATCTGTTATGTTTGACATCATCTTTTTAATTTGTATCCAACAAAAGCATTGGAAATTTAACATCTTTGGGTCCTTTTTCATAATCGTCAAAGTGATAAATGATAGAAGTTACCAATGGATTCTTTCACTTCTCTTAGATGCATGAGTAGAAGAATACATTCTTCCCTTCTCTTTGGTATTTCTCTTCTTCCCTTAGTGTAAGGAATAAATTCTTTCAGTTTATTCCTCACAATTTTTTGTCTTCTTTTTCTTTATAAACTGTGTTCAATTGTTTCCTCTATCAACTCTGATGTTTCTGAAAAGCTTCCTTGTCAAATTAGAGATTTCAGGATTTAAAATGTTAACTACCTAAATGGCCAACCAATTTAACACGTAATTCAGTGTTATCAGTCACTGCAGGGCAATGCAACCTAGTTTTTGATGCAATCTAGCGGATTTATATTTGGCAGCGCTTGAGTTGCTGTTCTGTTGAGTTTCTTATAATGGAATCACATGTCTCTTGACAAAATAAACTGATAACTCACATTTTTCATAAAACTTGAAAAAGAGGACAGATGATAAAAAGTTATCATAGGACATTGCCAAAAATTACATATCTCTGCACATATTATAAGGTCATCATGTGAGCTTGAATTTTTTTTCTTGTTAATACCTTTTTCTTGAGATTTTTCTGATCATTGCTGACATGTTCCTTTAGCACTCTTTGCTGCAATTTTCAGATCTAATATATTGCTGTTGCCTAGAGAAGTTAAACATGTGATTACTGCTCCATGAAAACATGATTGATAAGAATACTTCTTTTACCAGAAGAAATTTACTCTTTCACTGGGATTCACCCCTAACCAGTCTCTCTTTGTTTAGCTCAGTTGAATTTGTTTTTACAGTAGCATTTGATGGTATGAATGAGCATGAGGCCATTGGATTGTTTGGGCCCCAGAGATATCGAAAAGGTGATGACACAAAAGAAAAAATACTGCAGAAGGAACAGAATGTTTCACCTTCTGGTTCTGTGGAGCCGGCAAGACCAAGTTACTTGAGGGAAAGTCTAGCTTGGGATAGTGCCTTCTTCAATAGTGCAGGTTGCTATCTGAATGAGCCAAAAGTACTGTGTATTTCTGTGTCTAATTACTTGGAACAGACACTTTATGTTTGTTTACAAATCCAAGCTGGTCATGTCCTGTATCTGTGAACATGTTCCTGCATTATCAGGTGTTCTGGATCCCGACGAATTAGCCTTCATAAATAAAGGACTCAAGGCCGCAGAAGACATTCGCATAGGGAGAGCTGAAACAAAACCTATTGTGTATGGTAAGTTGTCTCTGCCACTTTTTATGCAATCTGGTTTAGCTGTGAATTCGTTGTGGTTGTTAGAATCAAGTTACAGTGCTAATCTGAGTGAGTGAGCAGACTACTCAGAGTTGTACTTTTCATTTTTGCTTATGGCAAGTTTCAGGTACCTTCGAGAAATGAGATAATTTGGTTAATAACGGTAATAGAGACTTCTGAAGAAAATCTTGAGGTCCAATGCAAACAAGTACCGTTCCATTAGTAAACTATTGATTTGCAACTAGATGAATATGCAAGTGGAAGGTTTCAGGAAAAAGTGAAATTGGTGAATTTCTTGGCTGAAGAAATATATTTCTGAGAGCAGCCACATTATGCATATATCTTACTGGTTTAACCTAAGATTGTCTTTTGTTCATGTGTATGGTCGTGGCTTTCAGTGGTCTTTGACTTAATTTATTAATACAAAATTCCAATAAAATCCTCTGTATTCTTTTGATCTTTTAAAGCCATCCTTCTTAGAGTATGTGAATATGTTTCTTTTCAGGCTCAAGGAAGATTGATATCAGTCATCAGAATAGAGTATGCTAAACTGATTTTCATCTTGGTTCCAGTTGTTGTTTGTTTCCTGAAGGTGAATAATAATATACCCTAAATTTTCAGATAAAGACGAAACCATCTTCCCAAAGATGCAGTATTCAAAGCTCAACGAAGACTAAAATTAAGGTATGTTACCACATTAACTTGAGAAGGCATGTAGAGAAACTAGGATGAATTGTCTTCTGCTTTTACTAGATATCATGAATTTCCAAAAAAATTGTCTGCTCCAACCCCTAGATTTCATATCCCTTTTAACTTTCCCAAATAGATTTCTGCTTTCTTTTCTAGCTGGTTTGGTCAACAGATGTGCTTGTAAGCATACAACAATAACATCTTTATTCATGCTCATGTAGCTGAAATAGAATAGTAATCAAACCATCAAGCCAAGACATTTCTGACTTTATTAATTATTGATGAATGAAGCATGATTCAAGAAGGGAAGACGCTTCTTGCAAGCATTCTAAAACATCTAAAGGAACGGAAAATCTTCTGACAGGACAAAGCACAGGTTCATCTCTGAATAGATATGATGTTGAATTCGAGAATAAAACTGCAACTAGATTGGATAAGACAGGGTAAACAGATTCATCAATCGTAAAAAATGAAAATCTTCTTCTCATATTGGAACTGCAACTGTGGCAGGAAAAGATATGATGCTCTGCAAGAAATCTGCTTTGCTGAACTCATGCCATATTCCCTCTGGCTATCTATCATCTCCTACATTTTCATCAGCCTTTTCTATTTCCACCAAGGATGATGTTACTTTGCCTCCATGTAATACATCTTTGAATGGATCATCTAGGAAAGTTACTTCTACAGTTGTAAATGACAAAGCCGAGTCCCAAAAGGGTAAATTGTGTGGCTCAACATCCTCAAATGGGACTCCTGCAAGACTTCTTAAGAACAATAAAGAATCTGGACATCATGGGCTCTCAAATCTCTTAAGGTCGATACCCAACAATTTGAATTGCATTTCAGCTGGTAGTTCCTCTGACACGTCATTGTCTAAATCAACATTCAGAAGCAAGCAGCAGCCTAATAAGTCAGATGCTCAGCCTGATACTTCTGTGGTATGGAGGGCAGGTTTACGAAATGATGCACTCCTGGGACTAAATACACCAGTAAGTTCACGAAGGAAATCTTCTCTTCTCCTACAGTGTGAGGAAACGAGGTCTCCAACTGATATGAATGTGGATACTGTGGTGGATAATTGTCTCATTTCTACAGAACCAAGAAAGAAATTTAAGCCATCAGGTCTTCGCCAGCCATCACCTAAGATTGGCTTCTTCGATGAGGTATGTATCTTTAAATTGAAAAGTTTTTTGGTAGGATGTCTGAGATAAGTCTGTTAGCTTATTTAGTTTTTACTGGTGAAGATTTCTTCGACACAAGTTTTTGCTAATCTACAGGAGAAAGCAATGTTAGCAAAAGCCAATGGAGGTTTTCATTTTCAATATGAAACAGAGAGCACATTACCCCAAGAGCATGGACCAATAAATAGAAAAAGACCGGCTAAACTTTTACAAAATTATACTTCACCCAAGACTAAGCCTTCAAAGCATTCATTGGAAAGCCATCTGCTGCAATCTGCTAAAGGCATCAGGGGAAGAAATACCTCATCTGATAAAAAGATTTGTAATTCTTCCCCAAGAGTATCTAGTACAATGAAAAGTTGGTCAGATGTAGCTTCGAGACGTTGCAGGTCAAAATTTGTAGGGACAGAAGAAGGAATCTGCTACAAATCTGGGAAGGTTACTGCCGAAGAATGTGATAGAAAAAGAGTTGGCCAAACGTCTGCTTTGAAGGAAGAAGGTGATCACAGACAAGTAAGGGGGAGGTCGAAGAAGAGATTAGGCTTAGAGAATACGGGACAAAGAGATGATATGAGGCTGCGAGGAGGACTTGAGAATCAAAGTACGGAAAGGAAAAACGTCAGCCAGAAAAGAAGTATTTTGGGTGGTCTTCATTTGCTGAATGAGGAAGAGACAAGAATTCCATCCAATTGGGAGGATCCAGTTAATGACTTGAGCAGATATTTTGACAACATAGATTTGAGTAGGGACATATTAGTGGAATTCAATGGAAATAAGGATCCTGCTACTTCACAGAATGGGGACAGTAGTTCTTCGTTCTTTTGCAGGAAAAGCATTCTTGATGAGCAGCACCAAGACCTGCTCAACATTCCTCCTGATCCTAATCAGGCCTCTCTTTTCTTAAGTAACAGTTTACCAGGCTCCAGAACTCCTCTTGCAGATAGAACCTCTATTGGCAATCAAAATAGCTCATTCAAATCATCAGGGGAATCCACAAAGGGAAGGTTTGTGGCCAAAGCACCAGTTTCTTCTTTTAAAGGCATTGATAAAGAAAACATCTAAAGGTTTTCGGAACCATAGGTATTTCTTTCGTGCTTGTGCTCATATAAATAGCAGTGATTGTTGAAATGAAGTGCTTTTGTTTTGTTTTGATTTTTTCACTTTTCTGGGTTTTTATGTCTTCTTCTTTTCAAGCACTGCAGACAAGGATGAATGAAGTTCAGGAGTGATCATCTTGCGGCCACCCCACCAAATTTTCAGGCAAAGATGTTGAAAAAACTTCTGTCAAGGACTGAATATACTCCAAGGTAGTATGCGCTCTCTGAGAGATTGTCCTCACTTTCTTCCAATTTCTTCTCAAGGATGTTCATTTTCTGCCCTTTTCCCATTCCCTCCTCTCCTCTCCCTCTATGTATAAGGACATTTTTGAGAATTAGGATAAAAATTTACATTGAAGAAGGATAATGAGTTTCTGCAGACAATTAAAACTCTTTTTATCCAATTTAAACTCCAAATTTTGTTTCAGCTTTATATCATACAAGAATTATAGTCTCTTTCTTGACCACAACAGAAACCAGGACAGGGAGAATTAACTTGAGAGCAGTACCCAGAATTTAAACAAAGTTTCAATCAGTCAACAACAATAATAATAGACATAAATCTAAACTGTAAGAAAGAGGGAGATTTACAATAACTGTGTTTTTCTATTCCCCAAGTCGAGAAAGCTATTTTCCAACTAAGACATAAACTGCATATATCTGGCCAGGTAAGTACGCCAATAATGTCAGCACCACACAAATCCAGAACTCTGCCTGCAATAACGAAAAATGACAAAAATAAAAAAATAAAAAAATCTCAACGAATTGAACACACAAAAATAAAAAATCAAAAGAATAAGTTCAAATAAGAATAAATTAAAAAAAAAAAGAAAAAAGATTTACTCCTATTTCATAGCGAAGGAAGACCCCAACAGGTGGTATCAATATTGCACAAATCACTTGAACAAATGTTTCTGCACCCATATGTGATTGATTGATTATCCGCAAAAGCCTTACCTCAAATTGGCTAATCAATTAAGGAGAACAACAATATAGTTTAGTTAGGTGCTGATTTAAGGTAAATTGACTGGAAAGATGGGGGATTATTTATTTATTTTTTGAAGAATGCTCTAAGTAATCTATGACTAGAACAAGAAAACAGTATTTATGTGAAGTAATTGTCTGAAAGAAATGGAGAAAACGCATAAAGAGGCTATTGAGGTCTGAGGATATAATTAATGAGTTTAAATAATAAAAAGATGAGGAAGCTTTGTTTGTGGCATCGCACGGTTTCGGAGTTATGTGTGATTTCCTTTCGACTCGGGACTTCCATTATTCAACGATTGCTGTTTGTCTTTGTTTCTTCTTTCTTTCCATGTACATTTCATTTTAGTCTTTCTTAATTTTTTTTTTTTTTAAATTCCATGCATATTAAAAATTAATTAATCAAAATTAAAATTAATTTATAATATATATTGTTTTTTTAAAAAAATCTTCTGTTTTAGAGTAACTAAATTAAATGTACAAAAAATTGTAACTAAATATATATGATAACAAGGAACTCAAAAATCCATCGGAAAGAAAAAGAAAAAGAACAAAGAAATCAAAAGAAATGGATCTTCTTATTCATGAAAGTATCCAAATTAAATAAGTACATACAACGCATCAGCTTAATTTAGACTATCCAACTAGAACATAGAGAGCATATATAATTCCTGGTATATATCCCAATACCGTCAGCAGCAAACAAATCCAGAACTCCATCTGCAATCGAATTAGAAAAGAAAAATTAATTAGCAAAATTTAAAGAAAGAAAGGTTAAGTATATAGAGATAGAGATATTCTGTTACTCCGCAGCCGTAACGAAGGAAGACCCCAACAGGTGGTAACAGTATTGCCAGAATCACTTCTACGAATGTCTCTGAACCCATGATTTATTTGTTCTTCCTGTAAATTAATTTTTTTTTTTTTCTTTCCTTCTTTAGAAGGAAAGGCTTCCTCTGGGAATTGTTTTGGAAGAAACTGATCTGGAGAGTAAGGTAATAAGAAGTTGAGGAAAAGATGCAGTGGAAGTTCGAGTATCAGAATAGCGCCACGTGGAATTTACGTGGGCTGTTGTATGCCTGCGTAGTGTCCGCTTTCCCTCGGTTCCCATCCATCCGGTTCGGATCCTTGCCGGTTACTATATGAACGGTTGAGATTAACTTGTTAACTTTCTTTCCTTTTCTTACAATGTAGATAATTTAAATTATGCATTAAAATTGTAACAAATAATAATAATAATAATAATAATTGATTAACACTTACTGAATTAATAAAATGATATTGTCAAAATAAAATTTACATTTTTTTTGTCAACTGCTTTACCATTGTCATTCATATATTAAGGTTAAATTTATGATAATTATCGTTACTCGGACTCGAAATAAAGATCCCAGTATTGTTCCGTTCTGATAGGTTCATCTCTTTTATGTTTAATTTCTTAATTATTGATTTAAAAAAAAAAAAAGAAAGAAGAAGATTATATGTGTGATCTTCATAATTATTGATGAAAATTTCCCAAATTAAGTACAAACAAAGCATCTTTAAACTATCCAACTAAAACATAGAGCGCATATATAATTCCTGGTATATATCCCAATATTGTCAGCAACAAACAAATCCAGAACTCCATCTGCAAATGAAAAATTAAAAAAAAAAAAACAAATAATTAAAGAAAAGCCAAGTAGAGAAGGGAAATTAATGATTATATAATAGCTGGATGTATTACTCCGCAGCCATAACGAATGAAGACTCCAAGAGGGGGTAACAATATTGCCAGAATCACTTCCACGAATGTCGCAGAACCCATGATATTGTTCTTCTTCGATTCCTGTTCAACGATTCACAGAAATTGGGGTTTTTCTTCTAAGAAAAGAGAGGGCTTGAAGGGAATTTGTTTCGGACGCAAAGTGAGAGTTGATCGGGATAAATATAATGTCACGAGAGTTGACCAAGGATAGAGGATATGTCAAAGTTGAAGTCGTACAGGTATTAGTATGCGGCCACGTCGAATTTTTCCTTTGCATGCATGCGTTTACGTGGGTTGCTGTACGCATGCATGCTGTCCTCGGCTCGGCCCCTCGCCCCCATCCATCCGGTTCGGATCCTTTCCGGTGTAAAAGTGAACGATCGGTTGAGAACAACTGGTTAACTTTCTTTTCTCACAATGTAGATTAATTCGCAAATTTGTATGTCATTGGAAAAGTCATAGGAATTTGGACGACACAAATAGCTAGCATTTTTTGTTTTATTTCTTGAAATTGTGAGAGGAAATAGTAGAAAAAAAAGATTATTAATACTTTCTCACTAAATTAATAAAATGATATTGTAAAAATAAAATAATCACTTCTTTTACATAACTTTGAAACAAGATTAATTTAAGTAGAATTATGTTTTATAATTTTGATATTATGTTAAATTTTTATTTTATAAATTAATAAAGACAGATATTATTATACATGAGAACATGAACGACCTAAAATTGGCCTTGTTTTTATAATAATGTAATAAAATATGAAGGGATAACCAAACAATTCTGAATTACGTAGTAGTTTAGTAATCTGTACAAGGAATGTGTTACATATAAAAAATGAATTGATGTTTCTATCAAGCTTCAATAGTTGTGAAGCTGACATCGTTAACAGAATGAGAACGTGGTCGTTGAGAGGATTCAGTTTCTGAAGGAGGAATCACTCTTGTTGTGAAAGCAGGCTGTTGGGGAGGAGGAAGATCTGAAATTTCATTGTTAAGCATTGACAAAATCCGGGAGCCATTTGGCCTATCCTTTGCAACTTCTTGAACGCACAAGAGTCCAACATGCATGTATCTCGACACCTCTGCCTCAATTCTCGGTTTGGATTTAGAAATTGATGGATCCACTAGCTTCATTGCTTCAACTTCATTCCGTAGTTTCCATGCCTGAAACATAATTAATAATGTTTATATATCTATGTATATATATATATCTTACACTCTCAAATCCAAACACGACTATGGATCTGTGAGAAGGCTTACATATGTAAGAAGGTTTGGGTCATCCTCGTTTTGAGAAAAGTTGGAGTTTTTCCTTCCAATCTCTAGTAACAGCACCCCAAAGCTATAGACATCTGATTTTTCTGAGAATATTCTTCCCATTGCATATTCTGGGGCCATATACCCACCGGAATCACAGATCATATTGGAGTGAGAGAAGAGAACAGGAAAAAGAAATTGGAATCTGAAAAAATATTCATATGATTAACACAAAATATATAGCTCAAAGAGTAGTTTGTACTATACACTTACTATGTTCCTACTACTCTTCTTGTGTCAGCTTGATCTTCATTGCCTGCAAAAACTCTTGCCAATCCAAAATCTGAAATTTTTGGGTTCAGATTTTCGTCCAGGAGAATGTTGCTTGCTTTCAGATCTCTATGAATGATTTTCAATCTTGAATCTCTGTGAAGATAAAGAAGGCCTCTTCCAATCCCCTCAACAATAATGGCACGTTTCCCAACAGTCCCTTCCGTTTCAGCACAGCATCCCAACAGTCTAACAAGATTACGGTGCTGTAGTTTAGAAATTAGCACTACTTCATTCATAAACTCCTCAATCCCTTGACCAGAAGATTTTGAAAGCCTTTTCACTGCAATTTCCTGGCCATCTTCTGAACTTCCCTGCATGTATATATATATATACACTTGAATTAGTATATTTTCTTCGCAGCCTTGATAGCAAGTAGCAGTACATTCATGAATTTGGATTAACCTCGTAAACTTGTCCAAAACCCCCTTTCCCTAACTTATTGACTGAGTGGAAATTATTTGTTGCAGAAGCCAATGTTTCATAACTATACAAGGGCAGCTCTTCAAACGTAACTCGTTTCAGAGTTCTTTGTCTTAAAATTTTCCTTCTGAAATGCCTTCCCTGATTTGAACAGTACGAGTTCATCATCTTGATCTAAACCTGACATACAAAATATTGTAGTTAACCATCTGATTCTGAATATCAATGGCAACAGTTTTTGAAAAAACCAAAAAAAAAATTCAGTTCTGGAGATTACCTCTCTGTTTAATCAACCACCTCCTCAATATACAGGCAGTCACCAAAACTAAAACGACCGCCACGGGTACTGTACTGGCAATGATCACTGTCATATCATTGTTATTCTTATCTGCATTAATGTCCATGACTTTGTATCAGAAACTTAAACAGGAATTTTTTCCAATCTAGAAAGAAGCTACAAAGAATAGACTCAAGATATTTCACAAGATAAATGTTACTCTTTCCGTTTAGAATTGAAGACGGAAATAACAATTAAATCATAATAAGAAGAATTATTGTCAATTCCCAAGCCAAGAATGAGCCAAGAGTATATGTAAATCTACACCACCGAAAGAGAACTGCTGTATGTCAATTAAGGAATAACTCCTGTACACACATTCCATACCTGTCTGATAAGCATATTCTATGCAGGAACAATTCTCCAAGCAGAGTCTCTCGCAATCATTTTCTGAATCACTAAATCTCCACTCAACAAAATCAGGAAATTTAACATTTCTGAGCCTGAGAAACCCGTCTTGTTTTCCCTCATTTTGACCAAATGAATTGTTTCTTTTACACTGCAGAGAAGTTGCCCTTCTGCAGCCGCCCGTCCAGTTTCGTCTTTTCCATCCAGCATCATCCTTTGGCTGAAATCCCGATAAACAAGAACAAGTGGGTGAATGCTGCGGATGACAAATTCCGAATGGTCCACATGTACCGTACACATCACAGGGATTTCCTTCGGAAGTTAACTGCAGGCAGACAATATACCAGTCAACTGAATATGTGAAGCTGAAATATGAAGACTCTGTGTTTTCGTCAACTAAATTAAATCCGTTCAGAAATGAGGAACTCATGGCTGGTACCCGATAAACACTGTCCCATTCCACGGACCACTTCGCCAGTAAGGTTTACTTAAATTCCAGACGAAAAGCTGTGGAGGTAGAAATTTAAGGCCGAGGGAGAAATTTCCGGCCTATGGACCAGAAGGACTGCTCCACGAAGTCAATTTATCTGATATACCGATCTTCATCCTCTGCAGAAAGGAGTCTGAAGGAATCTGAAAACTTTCCCAGATGATTCTTCCACTGGAATTGTCCTGCAAGATTAAATTCCCAGTATCCATGAGTTGTGCAGCGGAATTTCTCACCGAATCTGAAACATTGGACGACCAAAAAATCTGGTTCTTTCCATTCAAGACAACAAGATTTCCATCTTCTGAGATTGTGAAAGTTCCAGCAGAAGCAGTCAGGGGCTTATCTCTGTTAGCTACCCAAACAACAGTTTCCACAGGAAGATTATACATGATTCCCAGGTAGCGGTTACTTGTATTTGCAGGATTGAAGATCCCTAATTTGAAATTTTGGTTCGGGGAAAATATCGATTCATGATCTTTCAGCGTCTGATCGAGTGTAATAGAGCTTTGTGCACAAACTCCAGAGGAGCGAGTTAACAGAAGAACAAGAAACCAAAATAGAGGCAACTTCTTTGCCTATGCCATTTACTCTTTCGGGTTGAGATTTGGTACTAATTTCCTAGGTTGGAGACGTTTTCATGGAAATATTTTGGATATAAGAGATTAGTCATGGAGATGATTCTTGGAAAGCTTGGAAAAGTTGATTAGTCAGATTTTCTATGCTATTGAAAAAATCAACCCATTGAACTAAATTTTTTGTCGTTGATAATGAAATATTAGTTCCCAAAAATATGACTTTAGAAAATTCTTTTAATTTGTGATTTGAATTTTGAAATAGTTTCAGAGAATTTCATGACCGGGAATACCATAACTGGGTGGAAGACCATGGCACTAAACACCATCAAGAGTTATGTTCTCTCTAAAAACGAGCTTAATTTTTTTTAAATTAAGAATTTATATAAAGAATACGTATTAGTATATATAGTAGATGTTTCAAACTTGAAATTATGTTGCACTCCTTTCCCATGAAAGTTTGTTGAGTTTATTATTATCAGCAGGGTCGAATAGGTCAACTTTGATCCATCAGATGACTTGAATCCACGGAATTGATAGAGTTGGATGACTAAAAAAATTATTCAATTCAATTGATTATTTGGATGATAATTGAATCAATTCGATTCTAATTAGATTAATATCATGGTTAATAAAATCCTAAATAATTATTTTTCATCAAATAAAAAACTAACTATACCCTATACAAATATAAATAAATCGAATATTTTATAGATTAAAAAAAATTAGATGATATCTATCCAATCAATACTCATGAATAATACATAACTTATCCAAAAAAAAAAAAAAAACATTCTTACTCTGATTTATACATTAGATATTCTAATTGAAAATAAAAGCAAATCACATGATATCTTGTACTTTAAAAATAAATTAAAAACCTTATGTAACTTCATTACTAGTCTCCGAGAATGTGCATTGGATTGTGGTTTTTTTTTCCCCTCTTATAATAATAAAATTATTGATTATTATATACTTTCTCATTTGGAATTGAATATCCACATTTATATTTTGAGTTGTTCGGAAATGAATGTCTTATTTAATAAATCAGTTAAAATTTTATTAATAAATTGATATAATTAAATTTAAAATGAATTAAATCAATTAATTTTCTTAAAATTTATATGGGTTAAAATGTGACATTCAATTTTGAAAGAAAAAAGTATATTTTATAAAACGATAAAGGAGTTTAGAGTCATCCCTATTTATAAATTGTTCTACAATAAATTGTTCTACACACTTCTAGATATATTTTATGGTAAACTTAATATATTACCCCTAATCCTATTCACTCTCTTCAAGGTTCCCAGACTGTTCACCTCTTCTCGAAAATCCCATTCACCTCTTTCCAGACATCCTCGTCCTGCAACCGCCGCCGTAGCCTCCATTTTCTAGGACCGACCGAGGCCTCATCGGCACAAGTACCACCCGTAAGAAGGAAGTTTTGGAGAGGGAATTGATCTATTGTGAAATTCGCAGTGGCCTAGAATCCGTTTCCATCCTTCTTCAGAAAGAGCTTCTATTCATTCACTCAATATATTTTGGATGATGGATGGATGGCCTCTGGCATGGAGATTCCCTGTGATGCAGATGCAGTGGGGTCTTTTGTTTTTGCTTCTACTTCATCATTTGTCAATCAATTGGTTGGTTGGTTTCTCCTTCCAGTCCATGGCTACGATTTTCGAGAATTGAAGGCATTGAGATTTCAATTTTCATCTTTCCATTCTCATATTGTCAAATGCGCTTTAGACTGGCCGATTGGATTAGGGGAAAGGGACACAACAAGGGAACTTGGATCGGATGTTGATATCAAATCCCGTCGCTGAGATGCCCGGCGGATTCCTGGGTCCTGACGAATGGCCGGCCACCTTTAACCTTTTTAATTTTTTTTTTTTATGAACTTTTGGAACTTCCTAGAGAGTTGGTGAATTTAGGGATGCTCTTTGTCTTCTTCTTCTCTTCTGGATTTTTGGTACTAGCTTCCGGTGAGAATTATGGCTGTCGAAATTTTAAAATTTATCAAACATAAGATGAAGAGACAGAAATTCTTGAAGTAATAATTTTTTAAGTTTAAGAATAGAGTTAATTTAGGAAGAAATTTTTTTCTTAATCTTTACAAAAAGACTTCAAATGTCTTATAAAAAGAAACTGAAGAAGTAATAATATGACTTATATTTTTGGTTCGAATTTTAAAAAAATCATCCAATCAAACCATTTAAATAATTTAATTTTGATCAGTTTATACTGGTTTTGTTTGGATGGTTTCGGTTGTCGAATTCAGACCCCTTCTAAACTACCACGATTTTTCTAAAATTGAAATCTATCATTAACAATCTGATTAGGCATCATATTGTATATTATATTCCCTTCTTTTAAAAATAAAACTTTCTTGGGTCAACTTGGATCTCATATGCTTTTTGGGCCAATGTATACCCCACTTTGATAAATAGCTTTTGGATCAGCTTGAGGTTCTTGGTCCAAGTTAAAATTTGACTTTAATTAAGCATTATTGTTATAATTAAACTGCACAAATCTAAATTAACTACATTTTCAACTATTTAAAAAAGTTTTTACAGACAAATGTATAGATTTATGCAATAAAAAGTAAAAAGATGCACACAAAACAATCTTCCACGGCTTCTGAGTACATGTGTCTAGAAGAGAGAGAGAGGCAAATTACAAATGGATGAAACTCAAATAGTGTTAAACAAAAATGGGGACTCAGCCGAAGTAGATTGATGGGTACTACTACTACTACTTCCAGTCGAATGTGTGGGAATGGAATTAGAGAACTCTGATCTCGATGCTCCTTCTTCTTCAGTACAGTCTAAACCTTGAAAATTTGATGGAATTCCTGATTGCCCTTTCGAAACCCTAATCCACTCCAACTCGGGTCTTTTTCCTTCCGTTCAAGTTTAGGCATCTCTCTGCCAGTTTAGAGACCGTATTGACATCTCCTCTGTTATCATGATATAAAACTTGAGGATCAACAATTTTCTCAAGACAATTTGCCTCCATAGAATCAAGAAATCGGGTTGCGAGGCTTAGAGTGCTGCTGCCACCTTCAGTAGCTCCAGCTGCAAAAGATATTTCCTTTTGACCAGTCAGCAGTTCAACCAGAACAACTCCAAAACTATACACATCGCTTTTCTCAATGAACTGACTTGATTGGAAGTACTCAGGATCCAAATACCCAAATGTACCTTTAACCAAAGTGGTTATGTTAGTTTTATCAATTGCAAGGGTTCTTGAAGTTCCAAAATCTGACACTTTGGTGTTGTATTTCTCATCAAGAAGTATGTTCGTGGACTTAATGTCTCTGTGGTAGATGGAAATCGAGACTGCAGAATGCAGATATGCCAAAGCCCCTCAGCCTTAGATGCTATTCTTAATCGGACATTCCAGGTCAGGAAGTTCTCCCCATCATCAGTACTCTCATTAGGGTTCCGTTCGCGATAAACTCGTAAACAAGTAGGGGAACCTCTGTTTCCAAGCAGCAACCTAACAATCTTACCACATTCTTGTGAACAACTCGTGAAAGAACCACCACCTCGTTAATGAACTGCTCAAGCTGATTTTCGTCATCCATGAGTTTAGATCTTTTCATCGCTACAATTCTTCCATCGGTTAACATTCCTTTATAGACTGTACTTTGTCCTCCTCTTCCAAGTATCCTGTTTTCATTGAAATTGTCTGTGGCATTCTTCAATTCAACTGCTGTAAAAATTGTAGTTTTTTGAATAATATTATCACCGGTGGATATTTGCTTTTCTAATAGAAGATCACCGTTTCGTTTGAAGAATTTCTCTTTCATTTTTCTAACCTTTCTTCTCTTTATCAATTTGTGGGACAAAATACTTGCAACTACTAGAAATAAAACGCCTACACCTGTAATTATACCTGTTTAAACAGGAGACGAATACACAAATATATGTCACTTTATTAGGCCCAAAGCTTAAAAGATAAATCGTAGAAAGCACCGGTCTCTTTCTAGGATTACAGATCTTCTATTACACATATATTTTGTGTAAAAATTTAGGATTTTTAATCGATTTGATCTCAGAAGTTTGAATAAAAAAACAGCTCAATCTCACAAGTTTTTTTTTTTTTCAACCGTATCGGTCCCTCAAATTTTACGAATAATCAAAATGATCCAAACCATCAATTTCTGACCACTCATACGATGTCTAATGGGTAAAATCATCATTTCTTACCCTAAATCATGAAACGATGTCGTTTTAATTTAAATTTTTTAAAAAATAAATAAATAAAATCAGGAATCTCTGCATTGCAATCGGAAATGGTGGTAGCCTTTCGTTTTGTTTCAAAAAATCCTTATTAAAAAAAGATATTTCTACACTGCAATCGGAAAGAATTAAAAAGATGGGGGAAGAATTGGGCATATAATATTGCATGTTTGCAATTGCCATTATACCATTGGGCAAATAATATTAGGCTACTTCTTCTACTTGTCATTATCACCGCAGGCAGAGGCATAGCCACAACAGCAGGTGGCCGCTAGAGGTGTCAATTAGGGCCTGGGACCATGGGGTTCCATGGGCCCTCTACATATAGGGGGACTAGGCTAGATCAAAACCATTTAGTAGTGGACTTTAGTGAATTGAACCCATTTGGATGGGGGTTGGGTCGGGGTAGCCCACTAGGCCAGAGGATTTTTTTTTTTTTAAACATTTTGACCTAAATTTACAAACCTCTTCCCAAACCCTCTCTAATATAACGCCACTCATAAGGTCTGAGTTGAGTTTTTCCGTAAGTAAAAGAATGAAAGTATCATTCTAGCTACCACCATCATCACCTTGCACTAGTGGAACTCCAAAACATGTAACCATGTACACTATAAGGATTTGAAATAATAAATTCAAATAGCCCATAATCCAATTGTTCCCCATGTTGTTGCTAATTCAGAGTACACAAACATTAAACCCACCACCTAAAAAATAACAATGCCAGTTATTTCCTCAACTTATTTACTCTTAGCCCTTCGAATCCATGAAATAACTCCTCTGTGGTGATATTACAAATCTTGAGAAATGAGTTGAGTGGAGTGAACGAAGAGGAGTCCCAATCTTTCAGGGGTTTGGGATGCCATTGCCGCACTATTTCGGCAACCGCCCTGAAACCAAACTACATTGACTGAAAGGCCACTCCCAGGGTCATCGTCGTCCCGGCTCCACCTTCGGTAAATCCCAGCCTCCAACCCCTTGAAACCTTTTGCCTTTAACCCTGTTGTCCAAATCCATGCTCTTTCAGTCAGATCTGCTTCACGGCGCCGTCCCTTGTGTTGCGCCGACAATCTCCGGCTCCCTTCTTTTCTCCGGCTTCATCCCCTTCATAGATCTGAAAGCTCCAGCTGAAAGAGAGAATATTTAGAGTGGTGTTAGAAGAAGAAGACATTCTCCGGTTGAAAACGCTGACAATCTCTAGCTCCCTCCCCAGAAGAAGAAGAGGATGATATGGCTTGGACTTGAACTCTAGTTTAGGCATGGCTAGCGTGGTTAACAAAGAGGGAGAAGAGAGAGAAATTATCATGACAGTTTGGGAAGGAAGGAATGAAGGGATGAATTGAATGAAGAATTGGCTAAAAAATATATGAGCCCATAGGGGGCTCGTTTAAAATTTAAAAGGCTGGGCTTGCGTGGGCTGGAGCCTTTTAGAGGGGGCTTTTGGGGGGTAGGGGCTACCGTGGGTAGGCCCATTTTATAGGTCTAGTAGTAGCTGTATTATTGCCAATGCCACCACTAACCAAGAAGAAGGCTTATTATTCCTCCATTTGCAGTTTCATGAAGAAGCAGTAGTGTGCAGAAGGCGACTTTTGCCCAACAACAACACCAACAAATTCAACACTTACCAGTCCTAAATCCAGATTGTGCTTACTTAGAAAACAAACCACCATTTCCAATTGCAGTGCAGAGATTAATGATTTTTTATTTTATATTATATTATTTTATTTTTTTTGAAAATTCAAATCAAAATGATATCGTTTCATGGTTTAGGGCAAGAAATGATGATTTTACCCTTCAGACACCGTATGAGTGGCAGAAAATTGGTGGTTTGGACCATTTTGGCTACTCATAAAAAAGTGAAGGACCGTTATGGTTGAAAAAAAAACTTGTGGGGTTGAACTGTTTTTTGACCAAAACTTGTGGGATCAAATCCATTAAAAACCCTAAAAATTTAACACCTATCCCTAAAAGATCAAGAATCCTATGATTTAATTTATCCTTTTAAGATTTAGTATATAAAATCTATAAAAAAAAAAAAACAATAATTAAAGGCTACATGTTTTAGGGAATGAGTAACAAAGACATTCAGAGCCTCATGGTTGAATCCATTTTTGACATTGAACAATACCAGTTTCATTTGTGCTTAAGGGGATTTAGTTAGTGGTTGTGCGTCATAACACGAACAAATTAAACCTATCTACCAAAACTAATGCATTAGGGCAAGTAGGATCGAACCCACAAGGAATTGGATCTCAGTTTAAATAAAACCAATTAATAAGTAACAAAAAGGGGGAATCTTTAAAAGAGTTTGTAAAAATAAAGTTAA
>JAOXNR010000032.1:9958832-9968965 GCA_028571225.1 Parsonsia alboflavescens | reverse complement strand
GACTTGTTCAAATCTGCCTCACTCATATGCACTTCCTCTAATATACAAGCTTCATCTTGTTGCTTTTCTTGAATGGAATCCATGCCTCGAAGAGAAGCATCACGTAATCCTGCTTCAAAACCTTTTGGAGGATCAAAAGCATATTCAGAACCTGTCTGATCATCAGCAACTGTAGAATTATCTGCTCCTTCATTTGACACCTTATCACTCATAAATTTGTCATTAGACTTGTTCAAATCTGCCTCACTCATATGCACTTCCTCTAATATACAAGCTTCATCTTGTTGCTTTTCTTGAATGGAGTAACTAGCTTCAATATTAGAATCCATGCCTTGAAGAGATGCATTGCGTAATCCTGCTTCAGAACCTTTTGGAGGATCAAAAGTATCTTCACTGATCGAAACACTCACCTTCTCATCCTTCAAGTCATTTCCTTCAGCTATGTGGGAGGTTTTCCCATCAACAGCATTAGAATCTGGAATATGGTGATCACCCTGCGGCTCAACTACTTCCATGGGAGTAACAGATTCAATCTGTTCATTGGAAGAAGCTGTAGTTGCATCAACCGGAACTTCCATTTTACCAGTATCTGACTTCTCATTCTCCAGGAGAGAGACATGCCTATCCAAAACTTCTTCATTAGAGTCAGCACCTTTGTTATGAGCTGCTCCTTCAGCATCTCCTGCAGCTACCTGCTGCTGTTCTATGGATGGTTTCAACTTTGATTGGACACATTCCTTAAGAGCGTGATGATCTTCTGAATTGGTTTCAACATCAGATACACAGAAAGCAATATGATCTTGGTCAGTACCAATTTCTTGACCAGAAATTTTTTCAGTATTCATTGAAACAGGCAAGTTCCCAACAGAAGCATCAAGATCAGTTGTTTCATCTTTGAAATCCAGGACCTCATCAATATCCATCCCAATCCATTCTCCTCGTTCAGCAACTGATGAGGGCTCATGAGATGATTCTGGAATATCACGGACATTATTGTGACCTGCATTTGTTGCTTCCTGTTTCATGTTTGGAACATCTTCCGAATGTGTTGTATTATCATTCTTCTTTTCATCACAGGCTTCAGGCTCAACACCAGAGGCCTCACTAGTACCCATTGCATCCTTGTCCTGCTTAATAACTTGTGTTTCCACAACAGCATAATTGGGTTCAGTACCTAAAGTATCACTCACAAACAGAACATCTACTTTATGCCCACCCACATCCAACTCACCTGTGGGGCCACCTTCTTCAGTCTCAGTAACCGAGTCCTTACCAGTGCTTGCTAGATGCTCTTCCTGCTCTACAACCTCTGCTTGTCCAACAGCATCCTCCGGTTCAGTAGCTAAAACAAGATCATTTCCAGGCTTGATCTTCAGTCCATGCTCTCCCACATCCGAGACATCGATGGGTCCAGTAAACCTAGGTTCAGAAACCAAAACTTCTATGCTAGAAGGAAGATGGTTCCCAGAATCAGAAGACGAACTGTTGGAATGAACAGCCGATTGATCTGGTGAGGCACGGGCAAGGTCTGAGGAACCTGAATCAGTGCAAACAGCAACTTCTCTACCATCCATGTAAATGCTGTTAACTGGAACATTGTTGACAACTTCATCATTGAGGGTCAAAGTGACCTGCGAATTGAGAACTGCAAAATCACAAGAAATTGAACCATTGAGCTGTTTGAAAAGCAGTGAATTTTTATCCAATATGTCAAGACTTTCATCGGCCTCACCTGCAGGATTATCCTTCATCTGCTGATTCTCTGCAGAAGATCGCAAGTTCGGATCAGTAACATTTGTCTCTGTAACATCAATAGGTGATTTTGAAGTTCCTTCTGTGCTAACATCAATAACATCTCCCTTTGTAGCATCTTCTGGGAGATGATCAGGAAATATGGAACTTGGGTGGTTGGTACCCTGTTCAGTCGCAGCCTCTGAGATAGTCTGATTCGTCTCAACCACCAGCTGGTCCTCGGCACTAGGAATTTCATCAGCTCTGGGGTTCATATTGACCCTGTCAGCGCCTCCTTTTGCAGAAAATTCCTGCTCCCCTCCCTCTGACGTATGCATCAGAGAAGAAGATTCAACCATTGCATCAATTCCAGGGTTCCAAGCCTCATCATCTAAAACTCCTCCATCTGTAGAACCACCACTTGCATTTTTGGGCTCATCAACCAACTTCTGCACATCCTCTCCCTTCTCCGCTTCCTGTACTTCTTTTGCAATGACATGTGTCTCTTCACTCTTTGAACCTAGCACCACCTCAACTCTCTCCATCTCAACAGCAACATCAGCTCTTTCACCAGATTCCCTCACATACTCCTCCTTTTCAGTCTTATTTTCAGATACCTGCCCCGCACAATCATCACCTCCCCCAGACCTGGTTTCACCCTCAACTGCATCATCATTAGAAAAAGACTCCATCCCACTCCCCGTCAATGCCTCTTTTCCCACCCCATCACCATCGCCACTCACACCATCAACAAACACATCAGAACCCACAACCTCCACCATTATCTCGTTCCCATCTACCTCATTATAACACCCCTCCTCATTCCCATCAGCACCCACGCTTTCCACTAGGGTTTCATCACTTCTAGACACAGTTACAGTGACGGTAGATGATTCAGCAACACTAACACCCCCTACCTCACCATGCTCATCCATAGAAGACACGGAATCTGAGCAAAGCAATCAAATTTATCAACAAATGAGTTAATCCCTACAAAAATCTTGCCAAATCACCATAAACCCTAGTGCCAAAACAGCAAATCTATCCCAAGAAAACCATAAAAGAACAAAATTGAAACAAACACATGCAAAGTGCAAAAAAAACAAAAAATAAAGGCAAAATCTAACTGCGGAGAATCAAAGGCGTTAATTGAGTACCTTTATAAGAGAGTTTTTCAGAGAAATTTAAGCTGAGATTTTTTGAGGGCCTTTTTAGGGAAGAAAGAGAGAAAGAAAGAGGAGTTGAAAGTACAAAAATGATGTGCCGGAGTCTAGTGTAAAAATATAAAATACAGTGGATTTTGAGAGGAAAGAAAATATCGTTAAATTAAAATTTAAAAAAAAAAAAAAAAAAAAAAACAGCCGAAAACGTTGCTCTCCTGTCCTTTTTATTGTAATTATTATTATTATTATTGGCAAAGTGTTTGATGTAGAGGGAATTTCATCTATACGGCCGGATCAAAATCCCATTAAATCACCGTGCAAGTCATTTGGGGATGTCTTTCAATATTCCACTTACATGCTAAAATAAGATATTTGAGAGAAAAAATACAAATGGCTGTAAAGCGTAAAAGAGAGAGAAAAAAATATACCTATTAATCTCATTGTAAATTTTTATAGATTATCAAACTGTCCAATTCCTTATAGGATTAGTTATGGAATATTTGTTCTATTGTATGGAATATTTGTTCTATTGTAATTGGTAAATCTTTATTCTATTAAATATTGTACTAATATCTACACACTAAATATGATTTGTATATTTATATACTATATGGAAAACTAAAAAATAAATAAATAAAGTAAAAGAGATTTAATATATTTATACATTAGTATTTATTAGTTTTTTCGATAAATTTTATTATGAACTCTATCCACTAGACCATATGAATCACATCATGAATTTTTTTTACAAAGTACAAGAAAATGTGTGATAAAAAAATAAAAAAACATCCTTAATTTAGTATGAGTTACAAAGTCCATATATAAAAAAATGAAGGAAATCCATATCAAAATTTTCCTTTTTTTTTTACTGGCAGACTATTATTTACTCCGTAGTTATTAGAGAGAATTTTCACAGTGCTGAGGACACGCCTCACAAGATGTCAGAAATTGCAAACCGTGGAGCGCATTTCTGAATGGCTTACATCTTCCGCTGCCATCTTTTATCAGAATTTGTCTATTTCATCTTCAAATTATAAATGAATTAATTGGTTTTCTTTTTCAAAATTATCCTTCATGCTAATGATTTTCCTTTTTTTTTTTTTTACAAATATTAAACATACTTACCTTCTTATTTTTAAAATTATAATAATCTATTTATATATATATATATATAAACAAAACCACTCTCTAGAAAAATTTCACATCAGCTCATAGTATTATGTCAAGTTAGTGTTTTAAGTATTTGGAATCATCTCATTTGACGACACATTATTTTCCACCAAAATGAAAGAATTTTAATATTTTATAAACTCTTTATTTATCTTTCATAAAATATATACATATATATATATATAGGGTAATTCTATAGAGTGTTATAGAGCACACCTTATAAAGTCTCTAAAGACCAAAGTCAATGGTTAGTTATTAAGGAAAAAATAAAATCTTCTACAAGAAATTATTTTTTCAAATATTTTTTATAAACTAAACTATAGGGATACTTAATTAAATTTTATTTTTTTAAAAAAAAAGATAGTTGACTATTAATTTTGACCGTTAGAGATTTAACTGGAGTACTATATAAGGAGTGCTCCGTAGTGCTCTATAGTATTTCTATATATATTATTTTTGTAAAACTGTTAAGTTTTCTATAAAATTCTTCGTTTTTCTATAAAATCCCGTTTTTAAAATTTTCTTATTTTTCTATGAAATCTTCTTCACAGTCCCTAATTACTTATATTTCCTACGTCTCAATAATGGAACTCTCAACTCTCTTAAACTTTCTCTCAGGTATCTTTTACTATAGAACTCTCAACTCTCTAGGTATCTTTTATTATGAAACTCTCAACTTTCTTAGGCTACCTTAATGATTTCTCTGAGGTATCTTTTAATATGATGGAATCTTTTTTAATTCAATTCTTCTTCCCTCTTTTTTTTTTCTTTTGGGATCTTTATAGTATTGATATTATAAATCCCCAACTAGAGGGTTCAACTTCTCCAAAATTGTGAACCTCCTTTTCACTTTTATATATTTGTACATGTTATAAGAAATTCATATTTTTGTTTTTGATTTTTATGCTTTTAGTGTATCATGTAACGTGACAAAAAAACTCTCCTTCTCCAACAATTGCTGGTTTGGCAGCTCCTTATGCTTGCAGTTCATTAAATCGCTTTTATTCATGCGTTCCAGGTGACATGATTGACTTAAAAATCATATCAAATAATAATAATAATAACATTAAAAGGTGAAGACTGCAATTACCTATTTAAAGCATTATGATAACTTAATTGCATATATTCTTTATATTCCCTCTGCCCGCCCGAGAATGAATGTCTCATAGTCTATTTTGGATTATTCGAAATTGAATAACTCCTTTCCTAAACTAGTAAAAATTTTATTAAGAAAATTGATAGTATAATTGTTAATAAACTAAGTTAAAATTTTTTATTAAAACGCTTGCAAGTCAAACTAGGTCATTCAATTCCGAACGAATAAAGTATCTTTTATAATTCCATAAGATTAAAAAGATAATTTATGTAAGAGTTTATATCTTAAATAGATATTTTTGACTTCTGAATATAACACATTCAATATCTTAATAGGAATCACTTAATAATATAAATATATATATATATATATATTTATATATATGTGTGTGTATATCACAGTGATCTTAATTTATGTATCTTGAATTGTATATATCTTTAAATTTTACTCTATTCTATTATAATGTCTTTTGTATATGTACTTATGTCATTAAATATTCTTTAGAAAAATCTACAATCATAATTTATTATATATATAAAAATAAATATTATAATAATAATTAAAAATAATACATCTAATCTACAAATATAAATAATAATAATATAGTAATATATAAAAGTTGGCAAATCAACTCACCAAAACCTTCCAAACCATGTTATATAGTGATTTGGAAGCTCAATATTTTTTTGACTTTTAAATTTTCTATTTATTTATATTAGCTCAAAATCTTTTGTTCATAAGCCTTTTGCGGGGAATCACCTCACTAAGATGGTAAAAATTCCTATAAAGTTCTTCATTTTTGCTATCATTATCTATAACTCTTCATTTACTGTATTATTAATTATCTATAAAATTGTTGAATAAATCTACTTTCCTCTTACAATATGTACAAATGAGTTAATAAATATAAATATGGAAAGAGAAACACACATTAATATGTTTATAGTACTCAAAAATTTATTCTTTAATTTCTCTGTAGAATAATAATAATAACAATAATAATAATAATTTAGAGACTCTTCAATTTGTTAAAAAAAAAATCAAAATAGAAATATGCACAAATCAAATAAATAAGATCATATGAGGCCCACCTTCATAATATAAATAAAAATAAGTCAAAAACTCTTCAATTTCTCCATAAAGCTATCAAATTTGGATAAAATACAAAATATTTATAACTTATAAAAAAATAAAAAATAAAAACTCTTATTCAAAAACTCTTCAATTTGTCTAAAAACAACTTTGATTCTAACAAAACATAAATATTCATAAAAAAAAAAAATTAAAACATAAGGACCAAATTATCCATAATGGGTAGAAAATTAGGAAAGTAACAGAGGGAAAGACAATATATTTTTTAATCATAAAAATTTAATATATTTAATATTTAAAAATTTATTTTAAAAAATTTGAAATAAATTAATACGCCGAGCTTTAGCCTTCATCTAGTTTTCATTAAATACTTTAGAGTTTACCCTCCACAAAATCGAAGGTTTATTCTATCTACTGAGTAAGAAAGGACATCTAATTCTTGATTATGAAGTAACTTATGCCAGATATTTTAAAACTAGGAAAGAGACTATCTAAACTACTAGTATGGACAAAATAGTTTTAAGAATTTTAATCTTAACATACTTAAATATAGGAAGGGGGGGGGGGTAAATAATATATAAAGTCAGAAATAACAAGATCATTTTTCTTCATAGTTCCATATTTAATTTATAAATATAAGCCTTATAATTGCAAACTTTTATTCTTGTATCTAAAGTATTTTTCATTTATCTATATATAATTAAATCATTTTTTTCCATTTTAGTTTCATTAAAACTATTCTTCCATCTGAAAAAGATAAAAAAGGACAGAAAATTTTGAAATCTTAAATGAGGGAAAAGTGAAGTCGATGAGTATTTTTAAGTATGATGCATTTAGATACTAATGATTTAAAAAAGATCTATATTCAAAAGGAGAGAGGATAAAACGAAATGAGGAAAAAAACATTTCTTGGTTAAATTGAAAGGTACAAACATAACTGATTTGTGCGTAATAATACTAAGTTTTATTTTATTTTTTTATGTCATTGTCTTAAGTAATTTAACTTAATTATGTCATTTTAAATATATTTTACTTCCCTATACTTTATTTTTGGATGTAAGAATTTTTGTTTGAAAAGTGCTCGGGAAATTATCAAGATGGCACGAGAATTTTATGGAAACCAGATAGTGGCATGATGAAGCTGAGCAATGGGCTCACCAGCAAGCCATCCGATGCCCGAGCAGTAGCATCAGCCGCTCATCCGGGATCGGACAGCCAGCTGAACACAATGTCAGATGTTTACTGGAAAGTAGACCGAAATTGGAGAAATTGATCCGACACCGGATCAGCATTGACTAGCGGCATTGACCTCCGATTTTAAATAGAATTTGATTATATTCTTAAACTACTTCTTTTTGTATTATGTTTTATTTTATAATTAGGTTTCTTTTAGATAATTACTTGTTGTAAGGAGTCTTTACTCCTATAAATAGGTTTTTTTTTCATAATTGTAGTTACACAACTCTAAATTGTTTCCCGAGCATTTTCGAAGACAAATGACAGATTTCTACTTCTCTTTTCTTATGAATTCCTTGGTTTTATTCATCATATCTTGTGAGTAGTTCTCTTTTGTTAACAAGATAATGGAGTAGATTATTTTGATATTTGGTCATGAGATTTGGTTTGTTTTTCTTATAAAGATTTGACATTTATTATTAAGTATTTATGCAATTCTTCTTTTCATCTTATTAATTGTATTTATTAATTCGATCATCTAAATTAATTTGCATGATTATACTACTGAGGTTTAAATATTATCGTTAAGATTGATAAATCCACAAGTAGCAACTATTGTTTAAATTTTGTTTGACTAATAACTTTATTTGACAATAAAAAATTATATGAATCAAATTGCATGAATTAAAGTTACTTTGTTTATGTAATTTGACGTCGGTGATGCCTTCATGTTTTATGCAATTTAATTGATTAAATTTATTGTTCATTACGATGTAGGTTTAATTGATTAAATTAAAGATGTTATTTCTCACTATGAAAAGTAGATCTATTTAAATGATAGGAATTTGAAAGTTAAGAAAAATTCTAAAATCAACTACTTAATTGTGGTTTTTGATGTATGATTGACCCCATAGAAATTGACCTACGAATTGTTTCTTATTAACAACTTTCTCATCTATATTCTTCTTTAAAATTAGGTTTTGATTCTTTGTTTAATCTACTTGACAAACTCTTTCAAAAATTCCCTATTTGTTACTTATTATTTGATTTTTATGAAATTTAAATTCAATTCTCAATAGGTTCGACCCTACTTGCCCTAACTGTATTAGTTTTGGTAGATAGAATTAATTTGTTTGTGCTACAACACACGATCAATAGCATTCTTTATATATTTATATATATATAAATATATATATATATATATATGTATCTATATACAATTTTGCTGCTATGTGCACCGTTGCACTATGTGACCGAGCAAAACGATGTAGTTTTGATAAAAAAAAAGGGGGGGGTCGTTTTGCGTTGTCACACAGTGTGATGGAGCACACAGTAGAAAAATCGTATATATACATATATATGTTTTTTAAAAAAAATATATTAATAATAAATTTGATCCAGTACTTTTATGGTTTAATATATATAATATGTTTACAAAAAATAAATTTTTTTTATAGAAGATTTTATTTTTTAAAAATAAAATCAAATGTTGACTATTAACTTTGACCATTAGAAATTTAACTGTGCACTATATAGCATTATCCTAAATATCAGTAGTATTGCAATATCATATTAATTATTAAGTGATGATAATATCATTGGAACAATGAAATTAAATATATTATTATAAATTTATGTAAAGTAAGTAAGCATTAGAAGGACTCGGATTAGTAACCCAGGCCTTACAAAAATTTGGTACAATAATTAAAGGTAATTTTTTTAACTGAAATTTGGTAATATTTTTTTAAAAAAGAGCATTTGTAATTTTAGATAATGTGAAGATATTGTACCAAATTTTGTCTTTAATATTTAGGTAATCTTTGGAAAGTAACAATGTATGAAAAAAATTAAGGAAGATTGATACTTTTAGTCTCCTATCTTTTTTCTTTTTACAAGACTGGTCCAAAACCTTTTTTAAAAATTTTTTTGGTCCTTCACCATTTTTTTTTTGTAACTTTGGTCCATATCGATTTATTTTAGTTTTTTTTATCGTCCATTTTTTATTTTCTTTACACAATTGGTCTAAATGACTAAAAAACATGTTTTTGAGAGTTTTTTGACCAGTCAAAGGTATTTTAGAAATTTCAAAAGATAAATTATTATTTTTGGTCATCCACTTTTTTAAAATTTTTTTTCGTCATTAATGTAAATTCTTAAAAATAAATTTTTTTCTTTACAATAGGATTTGAACCTTGACACTCGCACTTGAGGTAAAAGGTTTTGACCAACTCAACGATCAATAGTTTTTGATTTATTTTCACTTTTAATAGTATATATTATTTTTAATAAAAATTCCTTTCAATATTAAATATTATCTCACAATAAATCATTCACATATCAATTTTCAATATTCTTATTTCAAAAAAAAATTTTATGTATACATAATTATATTGATATGTCTATAATTTTAATAGATTTTTGTATACTTGAACTTTATATCCTAATTATTTTATTTAATTAAACTGAAAGTTTTAGTTATAATAATATAAAAAATTAGTAGAGGAGTTAAGGTTAGAAATAAAATAAAATACAATATGGATTAGAAAAAAGGTAAAATAACTGAAAATTATTATAATAGAAAAATAAAATAATAGATGGAGGACTAAAGATATCAATCTTCCATAATATTATAATTCTAAAATTTATTTTAATTAAATAAAATAATTAGGATATAAAGTTCATGTACACAAAAATCTTTAAAAATT
>JAOXNR010000032.1:9917262-9958732 GCA_028571225.1 Parsonsia alboflavescens | reverse complement strand
TCTATTATATGCACCTGTGTACACCTCAAATGAAACGATGTCGTTTCATTTGAGGTGTACGTAATAGAATTCCTATATATTTATATATAAATTGTTTTTGGAATATTGAAAATTGATATGTGAATGATTTATTGTGATATTATACTATTAGATGTGAAAATAAAACAAAATCTATTGATAGTTGAGTTGGTTAAATCCTTTTACCTCAAATGTGAGTGTCAAGGTTCAAATCCTGTTGTAAATAAAAATTTTTATTTTTAAGAATTTACATTAAGGACCAATGATGTAAAAAATAAAAAGATAGAGGACCAAAAAATATTTTAAAAAAATGAAGGATAAAAAATGATAATTTATCTTATGAAATTCCTAAAATACCCTTATTTGACAGATCAAAAAACTCTCAAAAACATATTTTCTGGTCATTTTGACCAATTGTGTAAAAAAAATAAAAGATGGAGGACCAAAAAAACAAAAATAAATTGTTATGGACCAAAGTCACCAAAAAAAAAAAAATTGGTTGAGGACCAAAAATTCTAAAAAAAGGGGTTTTAGACAGACTTGTAAAAACAAAAAAGGTGAGAATCCAAAAGTACCAATCTTTCAAAAATCAATTATTAACAACATATTATGCACTTGCCTTTCATATGAAAATTATAAGAAATATGAAAATAAAAATTAGTTAGGGAAAAAACTATCAGAGCTACCAAAATCACCTATCTCACAATTTTACCCGACCAATGCATTGAGTAGACATATAATATTAGATATTAATTAAAGTTATGCAAATGTCTTGTTCATCATAAAAAATCAGTAAAAGGTTCAATATCTCAAGATACTATTCCTATAATTAAAATAAAGGACTATTATGAGCAAGTTAGAAATTTATGAAAAGAATGATAGATAAAAACAGGAAGATTGAAACTTTTGGCCCTCCACCTTTTTTGCTTTTATAAATCTAGTCCAAAATCTTTTTTTTTTTTTTTTATCCTCCATCTTTTTTGTCTTCTTGACTTGTTCCATATTGATTTTTTAAAGTTTTTTGGTGACTTGTTCCATATTTTTGGGAGTTTTTTGACCAACCAAAGAGGGATAAAATTGGAAATATGTCTTTTTCATGCGTTTCGGATCCAAGTCAACCCAACCCAAATCCAAACCCATCTCCAACTTAATTAACTACGACTAAAAACCATTTTTCCCAAATCGCAGAAACACACAACACTATAAGAATTTTGATTGTTCCAGCAAATGCAACTGCACCATTGAAAATTATTTTCATATCTTCAATTTCAACTTCAATGAAACCCCAAATGAAGAAAACAATAAACACGTGATCGTTCATGCTACAATTCAAGGGGAGAGGGCAAGAAAGAATTACAAGTCGGGTAGCCAAGCCGGTGGGTTGGGTCCAAAATCCCTGTAGCAAGCCATAATACATCATCTGATGAAAAGGGAAGGGAAGGTCGGGATTCAGAAGCTGTTGCCATGTCAGGGGATTAGCACCTCCATATTTACCAATAATTCCAGTAAGCTTTTAGGTGAAGCTGGCGTGCGACTTGATATACTATTCCCTGAGCTGTGATATCCTCGATGGTAATTGAATCCGAGGGTTTGTGGGATTGGGGTTTGTGGGATTGAGCCAGGCGCAGTTAATTTCGTTGGAGATGGGTTTGGATCTGGGTTGGGTTGACCAGGATCCAAAATGAGTTAAAAAACTGTATTTTCAATTTTACTCCTCTATGATTAGTTAAAAACTCTCAAAAACATGTTTTTCGGTCATTTGGACTCATGATGCAAAAAAAAGGGTGAAGGAACAAAAAAAACTTTAAAAATCAATACGGACCAAAGTCAACAAAACAAAAAGGATGGAGGATAAAAAAAAAAACTAAAAAATATATTTTGGATTAGACTTGTAAATGTAAAAAAGGTGGAGATCAAAAGTGTGAATCTTCCTAAATATATATTGGAAAAATAAAAAAATGAAGAGTCAATCCTTTGGAACGTGAAAAGTTGAAAAAAGATGAGGTTGAATAGATTTGTGCAAGTAGAAGATGAAAAGATCATTATCTTTATGAATTTATTGAATATTTTAAATTAAAAAAATAATATTAATATAATTTTTTATAATATATTTAATTAAACTTTGAAAAACAAAAAGGTCCAATGAATTTGGAATATTCATTAAATTACATTAATCAAGAATATATATTTTTATATTTGGTATTTAGTTATATCTTTTAAAAATATTATTTTTCATAATATTTAATTAAATTTTTTTTATTGTTTTTGTATTATAAAAATATGCAAGTAAAATATGAAAATCCTTTTACATAAGTTCATCCTTTTTAATATATAATATAAATATATATAATTTATTATTTAATTTATGTTTGGAAATCAATAAGGTGGAGTGATTTCGTTTATCTTGAAATACTTGTTATATAATTTATTGAATTTTTTAATTCAAAAACTAAAAAGAACATAGGTGGGGTGATATGCCTCAAATTTCAAATGAATGAGAAAACTAAAGTTTTTTTAAGTCTAGAAACTTGCCTTACATATATATAATAGAAACATTTTTTTGCTATGCACCATTGCACCAAGTAGTTATAGACCCTGTAGTTTTGAATTAGTCACAAAAATATAAATTCTTGTAAATCACAATAACATCTTGTAGTCCCTCATGTCTTAAATAACGCTTCCTTTGTAACTTAATATAAGTCATCAACTATCATTTTGCATAAATTAAAAAAAATATATTTTTTTTTGTCTAAATTGTCTTTTAGCCACTTTATCAAAAATTTGAATACCATTTCATGAGTATATTATTAGAAGAGTAATATAGAAAAAAACATTTTCAAAGACCTAATTAACTTACAATAGTGATTTATAATTAATGATAAGGAAAGTTAGTTAAAATAACTTATTTTCGATGATGATGACGGAGGGAGTATTATTAGTGATGTCACTTACGTATGATATCATTATTTACTGAAGACTAATAGTCAGTTTGGATGAAAAAAGGTTGAGAGGAAAGAAGAGATCCGAAGAGAAAAAATAGAAATAATTTTGTTTGTGATTTTTAATGGGAGAGAAAATCAGAGGTTCGGAGGGATGGGGAAGAAAGAGTGGACATAGGGATCATTCCAAAAGTGAAGAAATGGGGAAAAGAGAAACAAAAAAGTTTTAATGAGTTTCTGTAATGACTATTTTCTCCATAGCTTAATATATTTGTAATAGAATTTAATTATAGAAAAAGTTATTATTGTCAAATGAGCTTTATTTTTTAGACTTTTCTTTTCTTTTCAACTCCCAAATATAAAAATTTACATTCTTTTCTTTTCTTTATCAAATCCCCCATACAAATTTAAACACAAATCATTCCCCTTCTTTTCTCTCATAATTTATACATTATCTTCTTTTCTTTCCGCCTAAAAATTTTCAAACTAGTTGAAAAGTTCCCCATCTTTATAAATACATATGTACCTAGACTATTTGGGATATATATATAAATATTTATATAAAGTGAATATAATGTTAGAAGTTTGAAAATGTCTGATATGAACTTAAATTCACATGAATCTTGCAGTCTATTTTAATTCAAGTAAAGAAAAAAAAAATTAGAAGGGATATTATTTAGGATAGTTGGATGTAGACTTAGGTCTACACCCTACATATGAATCTCTTAACTTACGTTGAGCCACATCGTATAGATTGTCCAAAAGGTATATGGAAGTTTGTAACTTCTAGTGAAACAAAGAAATAATAACTTTTAAATTTTTTTTATTTTATTAACATGATTTGATATAAATCATAAATTTCACATGTAAAGAGGTTCATGTCAAAACTTTCAACTTGGGGCAGGATAGACTATACGTGGGGTTGCTTTAGGATCATTTCAACTCAATGAGAATCAAGTGTGGCTGGGATCGAGGTCCATGTTAGGATTTTTATAGAAATTCCCCTGTATTTAATTATTTCTTTCTACTTTTATACCATATTAGGATTTTTCCATGGCCCATGATGACCAGCTAAAACTGATCTGCAAAGGCCCATAGTCTACATCTGAAGAGAGCCCATCACCTACCCAGTATCAAATGGAAGCCCACTACTAAGGTCCATTAGCCCAGCTTGGGGGAATTAAGGTCACCACTGTTCTCTTAACTTTAATAAAAAATAAATCTATTTTGACATTTTTTTTTATAGGATTACCGATCTCTTTTATACCTATCCCCTCTGTTATCAAACAACTCGTATGTTTAAAAACAATCCATACATATATAAGCAACCATTCATACATTTAAACTAACAACAAATATATATGTTTATAAATTTGTGAATTGTTTTACATAACTTATTTTTATAAGTTGTCTAAAAAATAATTTAAAGGGTTTCTTTTTTTAAAAAAAAAAATTTATAATCATGACCAAATTTAAAATGATTAAATCAAATGACACTTTTATGAAATTGCCACTCAAATTCATACTATCAATACCTTTTTAATGATGGTTAACTCATTTGTTGAAGATCAAGATACTTATATAAAGTAAAATTTGAATTGAGCCACGAAATTAAGCATAACTCAGGAGTTGTCAGAGATCATTGACACATTATAAGTTCAGTAACAATATTTTCTTCTCAGCTCAAGTTGGAAATACATGTTAGAGGCAGAAGAGAGAATGAATGAATCTAATTAGCATTACCCTAAAGAAAAATAAAAATAATTAAAAAAAAAAAAAGGAAAGAAGACTATGATCCACTGCTGCAGACTTAAAATTAATAATTTTTGTTCTGAGCAGCCACCTCCTCCCGTCGTCCTCCTCCTCCACTTGCCGCTGTAATTATTATTTTTTTTACCTCTAACTGATCTTTAGAGCTTCTCCAGTAGATGCGGCCCCAACTGTGCCTATTCCACAGCCAAACAAACTGTATCTATACGTATCAGTTCACAATTATAATATTAATCCCAATTTGGATTTTTTTTTTTATAATATTCAGATGTTAATTATTTGATCCGATTCGTTTCAGTGGAGTCAAACCCATGTGAAAGCATTGTCCCCATGTGAGCAATACGTCATCATTATTCAAAATTATCTTAGAAAATTTTCGCATCCCTTGAATGAAAAATTAAAAAAAATAAAATTTTTATTTTAATTAATTTATAGTAGAAATTTTTTAGTAATTAGTTGTTACCTCCGTTAGGAGCAAGGGGTGCGGGCTTTGATATCAAGGCAGGGAGTGATGGGATTGGGCCAGGTGTGGTCGGGGAGTACAAGTGAGCTGGCAGGCCCATTGTCGGGGATTGATGGAATTGATACAGTGGATACATGGGCATCAACGTGTTTGCACCCACCATCGCCTGACTTGGATACACTTGCGAGAAATGCCCATTCATGTAGGACCCTCCTGAGTAGCTTAGCTTCTACAAATAAATATATATTATTATCAAAAATTAATTTATTTCTATTAAATAAATAGTAATGACGTCAAAATAATAGAAATTTCAATTATTTTTCTAAAATTAGATAAAATTTTTGGCCATTTAAAATTTTGTGAAAATTTGCAAGAAAATATAAAATGGAGTAGTAAATAACGAATTTACTAAAGCGCGCATTAAGGCGCGTTTCGAAATTTGCCTTAGCAAAATGGAGTAAATAAATTCTATATGGTTGTTCTTACATGATTATAAGTCATGTCTGTTGCAATATAGGTGGGGGAGTACCTGAAAGAAGATTGTTTAATTGGGTCAGTCGGGTCGGGGGTCCAAATCCAATGATGAAAGAAAATGGAGAATAAATAAAATCTTAATTACCCATAAAAAGGAACGGCCTGATGGTGCTGATTATGGAAGGGGGCCGCGGCAGGTGCCCCTGCTGGATAGTACCACTGCACGTGATTAGCAGGTGCTGCTGATGTGGCCCTTGGTCCAACATTGGCTCCTTCAATTTTTAATTTTGTCATCCGAAAGAAGGAAAAGAAAAAAGAAGAAATAAAATTAGACCCTCATAAATTCATAGCAGACCTCAAAAAAAAAAAACAGAAAGAAAAATAGCCTTCTTTTGTAAACGTAAATCACTACTTATATATAGCTTTATTTTTTTCCTCTCTCATTTTAAAATATAAGATGGAAAGAAAAGATGTTATAATCAAAATTTATTTATTCCATATGAAACAATTTTGAGAATTTCCATATTAGAAAACTGAAGAATTGATGTGAAGGGAGGGAGGGATATCCTTCAAATTTACTTGTCTCCTTTTTTACTTTTTAACAATATCTAATAAAGTATGATAATTTAAAAGAACCTAGTAATATCTTTGATTTAGAGATAAATTAATTTAACCCCATACATGCATTTATTTAAACAAATTTAAAAGGGTATTCAATAAAATTAAGATAGTATAAATTTGTCCAAAACTAATGGTAGTATCTCATATTACCTTGATAACATATATATGTGATCATTAAACAGAACCCAATAAGAATGTGAATAATTTCAATATGTAATTATAGTTAATAATTATTATTTTAAAGAAATATATAATGGTTATTTTCAGACTAGAAAGAGGGAAAAAAAAAAAAAAAGAAAAAAACTTTTAGCCGGTGAAGAATATTAGAATAAGATGCAAGCCAGGTCGGAATTAGGGAAGGGCAGAAGAGTAGATACATGGGAAAAGCTTAAAAAAAGGTACCCTGGGGTGGGGGAGGTGGCATATTGTTGGAAGCAGGCCTTGATTGGCGTCTGGCCCCAAGGGAAGCCAGATTGCAGTTCGCACGACGGCCGTTGATGATCGGAGAGGGATCCTCGCACGCTTTCTTCGCGGCCTCCGGTTCCTTAAAAGTCACCTGCAACCCCCACAAAAAACACTAATATTAATTAATTAATTAATAAATGATAAATTTATATATATATATATATATTAGTACTTTTCATGCCATAATAATATTATGCGTCTCTAGATTATAAATGCTTAGTACTTACGAAACCGTAGCCTTTGGATCTGCCGGTGACCTTGTCGGAGATAATAACTGCCTCCAAAATCTCACCGTATTTCTCAAAGTGCTCTCTCATGGTTTCTTTCGGAGTCTCCCATGCTAAACCTCCCACGAACACTTTGGTCAGCGTTGTATCACTAACGTTGTTGTTGATGATCGTCATTTCCCCGCGTTTTTCCAGCACCAACAATATATATCACTTTAATTTCTGGCACTGGTTGACTATATCTTTCCGACACCGTTTGAAGAAGTTTGAAGATTGATATGAAGAGAGATCAGAGGGAGGAAAAGAAAGAAAGAAAGAAAGAGAGAGAGAGAAAGAAAGAGGGTGGTCAAGAGGGCTCGGAGGGAGGAGGAGTGAAGGATATATAACATAAAGGCTTGAGGTGAAAGGGGAGAAGAAGAGAAGAGAGAAGAATACTTTGTGGCGAGGGGCTGGGGGCTGTTCGGTAGTAGTATATGGTATAGTATGTAGGTATGTATATAATGTTGGGCATAGGGAGGAGAAATATAGTAATGAAGAAAAACAGAGCGACAGATGGAGTTTGGGTTGTGGCCATCAAACGTGGTCTCCTTTACATCATCTTCTACCTGGCTTAATTACTGTGTCTCTCTGTGTATGTCATTGTGTGTGTGTTTTTCTTTTTCTTTTTTCGTTTTTATTTAAAGAAAATAAATATTCTTCTACTACTAGTAATTTTTTAGGTGGTTTCATTCATTGGCTACTTGTTATTGTTTGCTGTAATTTTCCAAGGTTGGTTTGACTACAGTACTATAGTAGTAGTAAACAATATTGGATCTGGGGTTAGAACTGCGGGTTCTGGGCCTTTGGAATCTTAAATTATTACCACTTTAAGGCAAAAATTAGCACATATTTGATGCTCACATTTTTTTTTTAAATTATTAAAAAATAAATATATCATTTTTTAAATTAATTAAAATTTTTTAAAAAAATTAATATTATTAAATGTAAAATGAACAGAATCAATTAATTCTTCATAAAATTTATACAAGTAAAAATGAAACATTCAATTAAATAGAAATATTGGTTAATCCATATACGAAGCTAATTAATCTGAAACATGCATGGCAGTATTTTAGAGGGAAGGACACAACATAAAAGCTGAGGAGTTGAAGAAAAGATTATTCATTGTACGCCTGAAAGATGAAGAGATCACAAGTCAAATGTTTCTGAAAACCGGGGACCACTCCCACCTTTATATAAATAAATATATTAGTATATTTATATTTATTATTTGATACTGTTACTTTCTTCTCCAACTCATGACTCCCTCCGTCTCCCTACACTCAAGCTCGCAGATGAAATGCCAGAGGAAATCAAAATGATGCACATGGGTTTTGCAAAGGACCTTTTAGTAATTCTCTTAATTTTTTAATTTACTTTGCTTTTTTTTTCCTTTCAAAAAAAAAGGGGGGGGAAAAAAAGAGAGGAAATAATAGAGGTCGAAGCGTTTGATACACGCGGCAGACCACTTTAAAAAACGGAAGAGACAGCTAAACGCCGTACCAATAAAATTGTTGTACCGTTCCAGTTACGGTAACGGATTTAACGTACGTACATGACGTGCTGTCCTAAACGTGGAGCAAAGATTCGCTGTGGTGTGCAATTGGCAAGGTGGCCATGTTTTATGCTTTTATTTATTTATTTATTTGGGGTTTTATCATTGCCAAAGATTAATATTCTAGACATCATTAAAAAATTATATAATACATATACAAAATTGACTATATTTTAGTTTTCTTTTATTTCACTAAATTTCTTTTTTCCTTTTCAATTATATATAAATGTAATGCTCTCTTAATCCAGAATTGACAGTCACAATTTAAGTTATACTCATTTTAATAAAAAAAAAAGATTAATTTAATTTGTTAACATATTGCACTATTAATTTTATTAATAAAAATCTTACTAATTTAAGAAATTAAACATTTAATTTTGGATAACATAAAGTGGAATATGAGATCGTTATTTTCGGACAGAGGGAGTATCATTTATTTGCTTTAAAGCTTTTGACCTTAAATAAACATATTTGGTAATATAGCTATTCTTTTATTTTTTTTATTTACATTTATTTAAGACTAAGTATAAGTTTAATTTATATTTGACTATACTTTATTCCATTCTTTTGCAATTAAATGTTTACATTTCGAAATAATATCTTTATTTTATTTTTGAATATTTAAAACTTGAGAAATTAAAAAATATTTAATATGCTCTTGCATCTCAATAAAGAATATTAGTTAAAATTGAAAAAGAAACCATTAATGCACAATTAATTTTTTTTTTCAAAAAAAAAAGACATATTTGATTAATTTGAAACAAAACAAATATATTATTATTATTATTATTATGATTATTCTATCCTCTAAATATATGTAATATGTTGCTCAAAGCATAATATTCTCTCCATTCAAAATTGAATGTCCCATTTTTTAATTTAATTAAGTTTTTATTAAGAAAAGTAGCATTGCAATGTTAAAATTAAACTAAGTAAAGAAAATTTGTTCTTAAAATACATGCAAGTCAAAATGAAATATTTAATTCTGAAGAAGGGAGCAGTTGTTTGTGTCAATAAAGACTAATTAAATAATTATAGTAGAAAAATAAAAAGAATTAAAACGTGAGAAATAATTCAAAACAAATAGAGAATCCCATTGAACATTTTTCATCAAATTAAATTAGAAGCAAAATTAAAATTGTGATATTGAATTGTTTCCCGGTCAAAGAATCGATCATTAGTACAATATTATTGAAGGAAGGAATGCAAAAGGCAAAAGTATTGATGAAAATATTCAATGTTCGAATTCGACCTAACACTGCTCACTCACGGCAGCTTTCAGCTAATTAAAAGGCCACTGATCCACGAAACAGATCACTCACTTTTGGCCCTCCCCCACTTTTTTTTCCTAATAATATTCAATGAGATTTCTCATCGTCTCCCAAGATTTTCAATGGTAAGTACAATTTAGATTTCATTCTCCCCCAATTCATTACTATATATCACAACCTAACAAGCAATGAATTAATTAGTACTTTAGATCTATCAAAAATGTGGGGGCAACTAATGGTACCACATAGCTTGCTTTTACATTGCTAATTAACTAACCAATTATGGTTTTAAGTATATTTTAGATAGTTGCTAACATATATATATATATATATATGTTTCTAACATATATATATATATATATATATATATATATATATATTTATACACATACACATTTTATATTGTGAATGGTATTACTACAAGAAAAGAGGGGTTTTCTGACGGTCCAAAAAAGGTCCAGAAAATTACCTTTTGTAACAGATTTTTCTTATATTCTTGGCAGATATGGAGAATGTCGGGAAAAGAAAGAATTTTTTGACAGTTTGAATTGAATTTTTTTGGCACACGAGGGGATCTTCAGAAAAATGAAGTGTTTTCTGGATTTTTTTTTTTTACTATTTAAAAAACAGTTAGAAAATACAAATTAGATGACCAATATCACATCGCTTCCTAAAACTTTCATAAGTGAATTTATTTTCTATATAAATCCATGAATATATTATTACTTCTTAAAATCAAGTAAATAATCATAGACTTTCCCATTAATTTGACTTTACTTTGACTAATTAATTATATTTATTAAATAAAAAAACTATAAATTAATTTTTTTTAAAAAAAGAAGAAAATTTCTCAAAACTGCAAGAAAATGATTTTAAAAGATACTCCACATTAGTTTAATACTAGGAATGTGCAATCATAGAGTGAAAATATACTCTAGTTTTTTTTTTTTTAAATTTAAATTCTCCTTTGGCTTCTAATAATTAGTTTTTAATTAATGAATATTTTTGTATGGAGTCATTTTGGTCCTTTGGGTCAAAAAGTTTGTATTTCTGACAAGTCAAATTAGAATATGGAAGGTAAAACTGAGAATAACTGAAAAAAGTTTCCCTTTGTAATTTTTCATTTTCGGCCACTCTGCTTCCTGCTTATTAATTTTATTTTTCCCTTTTGCCTTTAATGTCGGAGGAACAGATTCATGTGTCTAACCAACTTTTCGTACTTTTTAATTGATCAAACTAAAATTTAATATAATATTTGTTAAAATTGAAATATTAATATTATCATCTTAATATTAATTTTTTAAGATGAAGAAAGTGTATATTTTATTTCATCTAAAACAATCTATTCTACAACAAAATATAATTTGCACCACTCATGCTGATTCATAATATAAATCATTTAGACTTTTAAATTTATTTTGAAATATAAATTATTTTACGATTTTTTATGTTTTTTTTTTATTCCATTCTCAAATAAAATTTTCTTACTTCAGTCACCTGAACAGTTTGACTAAAGGTGTTTTTAGATAATTTAAACCTAATGCATTGTTTTTTTTTTTGATAAGAAATTTTAAAAGATTTAAATCATGAAGTGGAGTGAAGTATTTTTAACGCTCTTATTCATAAATCATTTGAACTAATTTTTTTTATTATTAATTATAAATCAATCATTATTATTAGTAGGTATTTGATTGTCGATTTTTTGTTATATTATCTTAATCTCTCTCTTTCTTTTTTAGTTAAAGTTATTATTAATTTGATTAAAAATCATAAATAAGAATATTTTTAAAAAATATATATATATTATTTTAATTCTGACAAAATGAGTATTAATAATTTATAAATAATGATGGAAGAAGTATTAATTTGGTAGGTTGTTTAGCTGGATTCTCCTCAATGTGAGGGGAAATTTCTCAATGCATACTTTTGAAGAAATCAATGAACGAGATCAATGTCACCGATCGTAGTAGTAAATACTCTCACTCCTTTTCATTTTACAGATCTTTTAGCTTACAAATTATATTTTAAAATAGAAAACACTTTACACTTTTTAAAAAATATTTTTATTTTCTAATAAGTATTTAGTGAAAAATTTCTAATTATACTCTTTTAATTACTTTAAAATATTAGATTTGAATTCATATAAACATTATTTATTATAAAAAGTATTTTAATCCCAAAAATGTTTAATTATTAAAACAATCATTATGGTTAAAAAGAGATGAAGGGATTAATATTCCTGAGGAGGGAGAGGGGGAGAGAGAGAGAGAGAGTGTGAAGAGCACGTGATCAGCCGAAGAGGTTCCTCCTGGTGGTGAAGAAGTCGCTTCTTTCCCTCCCTTCTCCCACCTCACCATCGTCACCGTTCAGTGGCTGTAAAACTCTGTCTGATCTCTTCCTTCCTTCCTAACGTGGCCAGCTGGATCCCAAAATGGGAGGACGGGGGCATTTTCGATAACCTAAAAAAGTTGACCATCATCATAATCACCATATATGCATGCATGCATGTCCATCCACCGGATCATCTTTGACTCCCTTGTGTTAATTTGTGACTGACTGTTACTCCTCTGGAAGGGGTCATATGGCCATGGGTGCTGCTAGCTGGCCTTCCTCATGGGTTTGAGTTGGCAAAAGTAAAATCCCAATTATTCCAACCAAATATATTCCAGATTTCCATTTTTCTTCACTTTATTTCTTTTTCTTTTATACCCGACAATATATATACACATACATATACATATATATATATATATGTATTATTCCTATATACGGTTCAATTTTTCAGTATCTATGCAACTACAAAAAAATTCAATTATTACAAAGCTGTTCGATTCATTTATGTTTTCAATTACGCTACCCCATGATCTATTTGGCTATCTAAATATTCGATAAACTCTGATTAATGGGTAAAATCATCTTGCCTATATTTAGATTTGTCTTCTAAAAGATTCCCATCAAATTCGGTTAAGAAAAAAAAACCTACTTCCTAACACATACTACTCACAGATGGACAAACCATGATATGGAAGAATTGAAGTCCTTAATTTTAAATGAAAATATAATTTAATGCAATTATTCTCATATAATTGTGTTATTAATTCCACAATGTCACATAAATTGGTTTTCATATCCTTTAATCAATATTATTAAAATAGGAATTTTTTTAATGTGCTCCAATTAATGAAAATTTTTACTTGATCACGTATAATTGAATTCTAAGAATACTGGCAATGAGATTATTTCATGTGAAAAGTAAGCCTTAACTCAATACATTTTCTTTTTAAAAAAAGGTGTGACATGACTAATTCTCATAGATAATCTTCTAAAATTCAATTTTATGTCTTTTCCCGACTAAGGAGTTATAGTGCATTTATATATATCTGGACTTTCTGCCAATATGGCTCTACATCATCTATGGAACAAAATCTATATGGATTTAGTTCATAGAATGGTGGTGGAAAAATCTTGGAGTCTAAGAAATTTTGTAACCTTCAAAGAGTTTCGTTAAACCTCAAAATCTAAAAAGCTGACTACCATAATATAACAGCAATATATCAAAAAGTATATTTCCTCTTTCATTTTGACAGTGAGGCAAAGAGGCAGGATGAGATGAGATGAGATGACAGGAATCAAGGCACAAGAAATGGCAAAATGGACGACAAATGATGGGGTGGCGCTGGCATATGGCAAATTATTTTGAGCAGGCAAGAAATGATGGTTGGGACCTGGGATGGTAGTTTTGCCTACAGAGAACACTACTACTAACACCCCGCCCAGTCCCCCTTCCTTATTTTATTTGATGCAAGCTATTTAAGGTCCCTGTGTTTCGAACTTGTTACACTAAGGAAGCGGATGTGACGAGAAATGAGCGTGAGGGCTTCAGCTTACGAGGTAAGACAGACAACCTAACAACATGCCCCCATTTTGTTCCATTTGATTCTTCCAAATTTTTTTCGAAAATACATGACTCGCAAATCATCACATCTCACGTGCAACTAACGTGTGTAACGTTTACACCAAGTGATAAAAACGTCCCCCCATCACGTGTTTGTGAATATACCCAAGTGAGACCTGACCTTTCCTCCTCCTCTTCAGTCCGCACACACCCATCTGAGTGTGTGTGTGAGAGTGAGAGAGGGAGAGAGAGAAAGAAGAGAACCATTACTAATTAACATGAGGGCACGTCATTTTGTCACTCAAAACTACGTGATTGCCTTTGGCTGATTTCTTTTCTCCAATCCCAACTTCCCCCCTATCTTGGCTGCTTCTTCGTGCGGTGCCGGTGATGGAGGCGCTAACGAAATGTTTAACCAATAATGGAGAAGTACTCCGTCAAGCCTTCTCTGCTTATAAACCAGTTTGTTTGAAGAACACACACACACACACACTAGGGACAAAAAGATTGACTGTGACTTGAGTTCATCTAACTTCAAATGTCCAACTAATTAAACAACTGGCTAGGAATCTAGGACCTTTCCTGAGGTTTCGCCTCTTTTCCATCTAAGAAATTCCACTAATTAACAATCCCCATAAAAAAAAAAAGCGGGAAAAACATGGAATTGAGCTTTCAGCATAGAAGAAAACCACTTGATCAGATAAAGTCCATCCGTGCATGGTCTATGATTTTTAATATATAATGCAAGCTATAAAACACAAGAAAGAGAAACAATTGTCCGAAGAAATTTGTTTTTCCTATGTTTTTGAGGGTTGTCATGTTGGACCCAACAAATAATCTAATCCGAAGGTTATCTCCTAAATTTCTGAGCTAAGAGCGATCAACAGAGAGAGAATTCCTGTATGGCTGTGCCAATTCCGAAGACCATGAGACCAGAATGCAGATACTACTTATTAGTACTAAGTACACTAGGATAGGTCCTTTGGTTTCCGTCAGTCATGGGCAGTAAATAAAGGGACGACTCGAAAGGCAGAAGAAAATGTTCTAGCCCACAGAGAGAGAGAGAGAAGCGGCACACAGATTCATGCATGCGATCAGACAAAAGGTGGCACAGTTCTTTTACCGCTACCAGCTAATATATCATACAAAAGCTATGATCCCACTCAGTTTTTGTTTATTTACTTTATTTGTACCACCCATCACAAATTATAATTTACTACTCAATGAGTAGTAAATTATAATTAGTGATGGGAATTAAAATATTCTTATTTATATTTTAATCAAATTAATTCTAATATTTTGAAAGAAAAAAGAGACAGATAATATAAGAAAAGATCAAAAAAATATTTAATAAATTAACAATAGTAAATTATATTTAATAAAAAAAATTTTAAATGATTTATAAATAATATATATATATATATTTATATGTATATACAAAACGTTAACTTATGAAATCAAAATCATACTCATTATTTCTTACATTTAAAATTCAATACATCCGTTTCATTTTTCTAAAAAAATTAAAATATTATATTCAAATAGATGTCCTTCTCTTATATATAAAATTTAATACTGCATCTAATTTTCTCAATTTAAAGAGTTGACTCCTCCCAACGTTGTAGGTAATTAAAGTAAAAGACATAAGCTCAAGGTAACATTGGGTTTGATCTCAAAACTTTTCTTTTAGGGCGTAATTCGTCTCAAAACTTGATGTTGCCGTAAAATTGGCTTTTCGAAGGAATGCCGGTTAGTGCCAACAAGTTCACAAGCCAAGACAAAGTTTTTCCAAATTACTACAACTTTACAAGTTATATTAAAAAATTAAACTATTTATAATTTCTATGTTCTCAGAAACTCGTCAGCACCCGAATTTTCTTTTTACGAAGTCACTTGCTTACTAAAGTAGCTGCAAGCAAATGTAGAAATTCAAATAACTTGATCACGAAACTTAAGATCAATGACAATGGCAAGTCATTTCGATATTACCTTTATTTTATTTATTATTATTATTTTTTTACACCCACCCTGCCCTAACCCTCCTCTTGATATCAACAGTGACCCTCCCATATACTCTAGACGTGTCTAATCAGAACTCGATACCTTTCAATTCCAAATATTACTGATAGCAAGACTTGACAATATTACCATTATTGATAAACTAATACATTTCAATTAAGATAGCTAATTCTATAATGATTCTGCTTTTCTGGCAAACCAAAAATAATCACAACAAGATGTACAAGATGATTCTCAAAATAATCAAGAAACAATCAAAACATCTTCTAAACTCACTAAAAAACCCTCATCTTAATAGAATAATAACTTGTCAAAGTACAGTAGAAATGGCTATCCATACTTAACTCATCCTCAAATTCAAACTACTATATAAAGCATTTTGATACCACAACGAGTCAAATCTACATATGATATCAAATAACATTGTATATTAACCGTTTAAATTTTAGTTACTTGCAGAAGTTCTCTTCCGATGCCACATGAAGAATATATTAAGTTGGGATGAAAATCCTGGTGCCCATTGCTCATAATTCAGTTTCATGATATTCCCATACCTACAGGATTCCTAAAGAAATCAGCAATAATATCTTGAACAAGACACCTATTCTACAAAAAATTTGTTTTCTCCTATCTTTTACAATTTCAGAACGTGACAAAACAAAATTCAACCATGCTTCTCTGAGTTTCTTAGAGGGGAATTAATGTATTCAATCTAAAGGTTTGTTACACCAAAAGAGCATCATGATTCACCATTGCACTAAATAATGTCAACTTGGAATGATAAAAAATTAACGCAATCATTTATTAGAAAACTGAACAATATAAGATCAGTCACAGGGCATAAATCAAGAAAAAGAAGATTAGACAAAAATAAATTAAATATAGACCAAAATGACAAGATCTAAACATCAAGGGGAAAATCTGATGAATAAAACAGGTAATATATATATAATATTATATATATACATCTAGCATATTGAGGCACTGGATAGCTACAGTGACTCCCAATTCTCATATAGGAAACCATCTCCAGGAAACAAATAATGATCCAAATCATAGTATTCCAAGTACATCAATTTTCAACATCCGGAAAAACTAAATGCTAAATCAATTTTAACAGTAAGAAAATAGGTGCACAAACCACATGAGCATAGAAAACCATGGTAAAACCAGAAGCAGAGATATAGTTAAATATCAATAGGACAAATTGAGGTTCTTACAAAGTTTGAGTCTATTTTCCCACAAAAATTTAAATTTGGCACACTTTGGCATTATAGATTGTAGTTCCTTTAGACATGTTGATGGTTTATTTGGTCTCTTATGTAGGTTTCTGTGGTTCCTTTAAATTTTGCTTTCTATTGGATTTATGAGGTGAAAGAAACAATTTCTTCCAAGGTCCTATTTCTTTAAGGAAGACCATGATAGAGAAATTGACAGTGGCAATAGCTGCGGCTGCCCGTAAAAAAAAAAGGGGATTTCTTGCTGGAGTGTACATGGACAAAAATACCCTCAGTAAAATGTCACATTAGCGGATTTCATTAGTGATTAACAAAGCTTATGGATGGAGAGGGGTACCTGGGATGGATTTGGAAGTTTAAAGTTTAGGGTTATGATCTGTAACTTTTAAAGTTTAGCACCAAAAGCTGGACTTTCAAGAAGTTTAGGGTTATTGGGAAACTAATGCCTTATCAAACTCTATGCAAAAAGTGCAAGAAAGAGAAAAAAGAGGGAAAAGAAAAACATGTAATCAATATGGCTTCTAAAATGATGAAGCTGCAGCAAAGCTGTATTGCACATATGGCTTCTCCAGTGTTGAGCATGAAAAAGAAAACCAATGAAATCCTCTACACAAATGATGTTTATAATCTATGGTCATATCTTAGTTATCACTGAACTTTTAACAGATTCTACTTGAAGAAGCCCTTTCCAAGAAATGCTGAAAGAAACGATCACATTACTAATTGCATTGGCAGGACTGCTGTTTCACAGCACCGAGCGGTGGCCTGAAAAGGAGGAAGACAATATACCTATTTGGTCCATTTACTTTATTGAGAACAGTTATGAATTTATGTTGGCTACATAACAAATCTTCTTTGATGTCAATCCCTGAGAAACTAGAACTAGACTATGCATGGATAACACTGTAAGACAAGTAGAAACTGAATTCAAATTGAAAAGTGACCAAATATACAAAAATCATCAACATAAGAAGCTGGTAAATGAATATAACCTAACACACTGGCCGAACAGGCATATTGAGACACAAATATTCTATACCATTTAAGCCTCTCTTCCACAGATATCAGCATTTAATGCAATAAACTCCAGAGTTCATACTCTTCCAATGTTGTGGTAATGAAATCAATACAGCTTTAATGATTAAAAACTTTAATTTAATGCTACTACAACTGCTTCAAGGTAGAAAACCATATATGAGCAACATAAATGGCAAACACATGAATTCAAAGACCACAACAAGAAAGACAAGCAAAAGCATGGCGCAAAGAGAGATAGAGAGAGAGACTCACCAACACTTAAATTTGTGAATTTGCACTCAAGTTATGTGTAAAGGAGCCTTGACGAACATACTAAACAAAATTGCAGTTCAATAAAGTGTAAGAAGTTAATCGGAGTTTCGATCTTCTGATTAGAAACCCACGAGCATACACAAACTATACACAAGGAACAAAAAGTAGGATTTCACCTCAGCATTGGGACCCATGTGAGCTTCAACACTAATAGCAGATCCCTCCCCACTCCTAGCATTAACTCTGGTATCACCCTAACAAGTAGTAATTTATCATTGTTAACCATAAATTGATGAAGAATGGCAGTAAATTTAAATGACAGAATAGGGTTTAGTCACCTCTAACTGCATCATTGTTGTTCCAGAAACATCCAAGCCAAAAGTAGAGTCAGTTGCTTAATAATGAAAAAGATAGAAAGATGATAAATTTGACGAAACTGTAAGAAAATAAAGGCATAAATAACACATAGATCAACGATTTTAAAGAATGTCAAAGAAACATTTCCTTCCCACTCACCTGAATAACTAAAGAACATACGGTTCGTGATATCCTAACAAATTTAGGAAGTTGAAAAAGTAAAAGTAAAAGTGATAGAAACTGATTACCTCTCTGTATCGAGCTAGATAGGCTTTGAGTGGATTGATGTAATCCTCAAAACCTAAAGTTGCCATTGCCCACAACAAATCATCACCATTGATTGTCTTTCTCTTCTCTTTCTGACATTTGTCACTAGCTCTAAAAAACATACCAGAAACAAAAAATTAAAAGAAGCAAGAAACTAGAATTTGATTACATGGAATGTAACTCTTGAAACATCCACAAAAGCATTAGCCTTTGCGTTTCTCTCAGGTACAAGTATCCTAGGAACTTATGAATAGTTGGTCATACATTTGAATTCTAGCTATCTAAGGCAGAACTAACAAGACTGGATACTTAACAAATGCCATTATCTATTTTTTAATGAAACCCAGAATGATCCATTTAGAGATATTTATCAACTCTACAGGATTATTTAATATAACAATTTTTGCCAAAAATGTAACAAGAAATATTCCTTAATGCTGGAACACTTCATGCTTCCATCTGAAAAAAACAAAAAGTTAGTTTCTCCAACTGTCAAAGCTCATCTATCTAGACAATTAATTAAAACATGAAAGAATTTCATTTCCCCTATTATGTTCCTTCTTTACTTATCTGCTTCCAAGAAGCATTCCTGGGTAGAGTATTTGAACAGAAACTAACAGCAGTGCTGGCTATCAAAGGTTGCAAGGCGCATTATCTAAATGCAACTAGCAGCACCAAAAGAAAGATCTGAGATATCCTTTTTCTTTTTAATGTGTTCTTGTATTAAAAATGGAAAAAACTTTACAAAGGAAGTTAACACGGAAATTCAAACTGTCATTTTACAAAGAACTAATCCCTATATAATTCAAGGTTTGACAGAAGAGAAATTCATTGGCACTTCGTTGTGCAAATAAATTGAAGTACAAATAACTAAAGCAAATAAATCTCTATCTGTCTAGTTTCATTTATCTTCTTATAACTAAAGCAAAATCTAAAACAGAAGGCAGCTTCTGCAACAAAAGAGAATTTTTTCGTTCAACAATCACACACATATCATTAATATCATTTAAATATGCACAGAAAAGCCGTTTCCATGTATATCCTAAAAAACAAAGTAATACCTTACAAAACACAGAAATAGTAAAAGGAAAGAAAAAAGAGAGAAAGCTCATACTCGCTAGTAATGAAGCTGATGAACTCTGAAACGCATTCTTGAACAGTGTCTTTGGCGTCTTTAGCAATTTTGCCATTGGCAGGCAAAGCTTTCTTCATGATCCGGCCTATGTTAGCAATTGGAAGGAAGCGGTCCTGCTCACGGACATTTGACTGAGGACTCTGATCGCCGCTGCTTTCAATGCCGCCTCCGACAGGACTTACCGGAGGAGCTTCCGCCATCCTCTAGACCAACCAAAACCCTAGCCTAGTCCTACCTAACACCACCAAAAATCACAAAAAAGTCAAACAAGAAAACATTCACTACCAAATCCCCAAAGTCCACCATAACTTCATTTTGTTTCATGCAATTAAGGAAAAAAAAAAAAACCTAACTCCTGTTCCCGAGAACCGTACAGATAGAGCAAATGATACATATAGAGAGTAATTGCTAGTTTGTCTGTGTGCGTGAGGGAGCATGAAATGTGAGGGAACTTACCAGGGGAAACCAGGAGGAGAAGAGAGATTGATTCGTATTGGCGCGCTTTAGGAGGGGGCAGGGGATTGGTTAATGGAGTTGTTTGTTTCTGTAGAGAGAGAACGGATCGGACGATGGAGAGAAGAGAGCAGAAGACTCACCAGAAAATCCGCGTTCACAATATATATATATATATATATATATATATTCACCTATGTGTCAAAAAACGCAAAACCAAAGTACTTCTCTGATCTCTCCCACAACACTGCCATCCCCACCGACCATTTCTATAAAATTCAATTCCAAATCAGAGTCCATTGGATTTTATAATTCACATCATTTAATTTCCTTATAATGTAATAAAAAATAATCTTCTTGACTTGATATAGATCAGAAAATTTTTCTATGGAAATATGAATCAGGTATGTGTCAAAATTTTCCTTTATTATTTAAATATCACATTTGTTCTAAATTAAGCTTTGTTTAGCATTTTACACGCCAATTAAGGAATCCTTATTTTGAGGTATTTTTAAATATAAATAGTCTATATTATCCTTTATCTTTCTTTATTCATGATATATCTCCTAAAGAGTATTAATTATTTAGTGAATTGTTCTATTAATAAAGTAAAAGATAATATTGAAAAAAATCTCAATTAATTAAGTATTGATAATATAAAATGACTAATATTATGGAATTAATTTTTTTTCTCATAAAAACACTTATTTTAAAATGGAGGGAGTACATTCAAATAATTGTTGTTATTCCTTTATTATTTATTATTTTCTTCTTGTGGAAAAAATGATAAAAAGTTTCTAATTTTTAAAGTACAATTTTATTTTTCATGCCCATCCCTTCTCCAATCATATCGATGATAAACAGTAACACTCCAATTACCTTAGACATGTTCGAAACCTTTCAATCTTAAATGGTACCTATTATCACTAAATTACCTATCTTTAATGTGATTGAGACCTTCGAATCTCAAATATTACTAATCATCATTAAACTACCTACCTTCAACGTATTTAAGACCCCCAATCTCAAATGTCCTTCATTATCACTAAACTATGGCTCGACTTCACTTACATCTTTAATATAAAAGATTTTATAATTTTTTTTGAGTAAAAACGGAAGTATATTGAACTTCAGATTATTTTTTCCTTCTGAAAATTGATTACTTTAATTTACCAATTTTGCTTCTACTAACTTAATTTAATTAAGAAAAAAAATTCAGAAAAAAATAAAAATAAATTTAAAAAGTATTTTATCCACTTGATATAATATTTTAAACTAATTTTTAAATAAAACATTTAATTTTAAATAACAAAAATAAAGAATAAAATATTCCATCATAAACAAAAGTGTGTTAACGAAATGAGTGGCCATGACAATGAATGCTATTGTTTTGGTGGTTATGGGTCTACAGCTAATTCCATTTTTGCTGGAACATCACGAATAATGGCTATTGATTTTGAAGGATTATTAGCAGCAAAGGCGAAAAGGAAATGCACATTTTTAAGAAAGACAACGGCACATGCCATATAGTTTGATATTTCTTAATTCCAGGTCACCAGAGAGCATATCTTATCGCCCTCCAATTTCTTTCGTCTTCTTTTATTTTTCTCCCCTGAAAATGAAAAAAGAGGATATATACCTTGTCAAAAGATAAAGCAGAAGTTCTCATGGAGAGGAGGAAAAAAAAGGAAGAATATTAGTACAAAGGTACAATGTTCTATCTTGCACCATAAAGAAAAGAGTGCTGTCCTGTTGTAGACCGGTCCAATTCATGATGTTAGAAAAGATATAAATCCATGAATGGAGAATTCACTTTATCAAAATTGTGAAACATCCCAAAGACAAGGAACCAAAACCAAAGAATTTCAGCATTATCACTCATTGAATACCAGTATACCAGTACAAGAAAAGCCTATTGGTCACATAATTCATTTACATGGGATGGAATAGCATACAAGGGATTATCAACAAGAGCAGCCTTTGGAAAGTGAAGAGAAGTATCACCTTGAAGAAGAACCCCTTAGCAGACTAAGTTGCTGAGAGAATACCAATCTCAACTGCCTCTTTTCTTTTCTTTGCTACCTTTTAGATCCTCCAAGATGGAAGATATAGTATGAATATTTTTGCCATAGTCAGTCGATAGTGGATGAATAATGTGGGCACAGATGATTACTTGCCAAATGAAGCAATAGGACATGCTTCACGTCTTGCATATTCCAATATCTCCTTCTGCTCAAAGGCCATAAAATTAGTGACATTATTTCCACCAGGAAAAAGTTGAATGTTCCAAGCTTTGTGATCATGACCATGAACTACTTTCACACTGAACTTATTCATGAATCAGCACATATGGCAACTGAAGTAACAGTAATGTTGTAATTATGAAACTGTAAATCGTCATTTGCCATATTCGTGCATGTTTGTCATGCAGCCTCAATTTGGTGAACTGAAAGTATTGGTTTGTTGATACCATTATAATTCGGTGAAAGGAAGAGCTAATTTGCATTGGAATGCATTAATATAAAGAAATATAAACTGTCCAAAAGAGTACTTCTAATATTCCAACTTTTTTTTTATGAGCCTCTAGTGGCATTTTTGTAGGTGGTTCAGCAGATGCATGCCAGGATTTTCCAGGTATTTCAGATTAAGAAAATGCAACCACAGATGTTTATGCTTCAGCTTCGATTTTGGGGTTAGCAAATGATACATAGTACGATAGAGTCAAAACAGGGTATTCCAGTAAGAATAGATTCCTCGGAAGCAAGTAAACTTATCAACGGATTCTCTGTTTCTTCTTTTTTCCATTTTTTAATAAGATTTGATCATGATAAAATGAAAGACTATAGAATCTTATTTACCTTGATGATTGACGTAATCTTCCCAGTACTCCCCTGTAGTCATATAAAGATTAAATAGGATGATTAATTTCCTAAAGCAGCTCAAATTCCTTATTCTGCACTCAGGAGATCACAAACCTGAAACCTTTTCTCCTCCCAAGTGATGTCCGTCCATGTTTTTGATTCCAGTGATTCCCATGAACTTGGGGCTAGAATTCTTTCCACATGCTGCAGAAGCCTCAAGCTATCTGACCATGTCCTCAACTTAGAATTCAATTAGGGCTTTATGATAATAAGCTAACACATTAGTCTCAAAGACACTATACTGTGCATTACATACTCAAGAGAGAGGGAGAGAGAGAGAGAGAGAGATAATAAGATTAATTTAGATAATACTGATCTTAAAAACCTCACAAGAATTAGAGAAGGAACAACTCAACAAACTTTGAATTAGATTTCCATTTAACAAAAGTAAGAATAAGACAGATTAAACACTACTTATCAAAAGCTACATGCCCCTTTTTGCAGCATGGCAAATAGGATCCAACCACTTAGTCTTATTCATATCATATAAGAAGTCTTACTTGTAATGAATGCTTCTACCCATAGTTCACGCTGAGCCCATGATGGTGCAACTTCTCTTAGAGGGATTGCATTTCTAAAGCATATGCTGCACGAAATCAAAATCATCAACACCAACAGTTCACATTTGGCTTAAGCCTATTTCACTTTTATGCCAACTAGGAACATGTCTGCCAACTATTCAGTCAGTTTCAATGACGATGAAAAGATAAAATGTCCATAGTTAACTTGGTAATTGACTGAATGCACTAAATAATCATCCCCTTGCATGTGCAAACTTGTATTGCTAGCAAAATTTTTAATGAGACTCACTCTGTAATTACTTGTCGTATAACCCCTGGAAGAACACCAGCACTAAGAGGAGCTGTCTGTATTTCAAAATGTTCTTCACTCTTATCCTGCAGAAAATTGTTACTGAAAAATCAATTACTTACCAACGTTGAACATAAAATATTTAGTCTGAAAACACTATGCTCATCATATACTTTCATGAGATGTCACTAAGAACAAAGTGGACAGCTTGTAACCAGTGCCTGAGGCTCATTCTGTCACGATTGGTCCAAACGTGAGAAAGTTGGTCAATGTAACTTCTTAACATATATTATACAACATACATTATAAAATAACTTCTTAATGAGATAATAGTTTACTTTAGCAAATGAACATCAACAGTGCTTTTAATTCCCAAAAGGAGCTCAGAACTTGAAGATTGCCTTAGTTTAAGGCACAACAGAAATCTTCAACTAATTGTGGTGAAATCTTTAAGACGCTAGCAAGTAGCTTGAGCCAATAACAAACCAAACAGAAAATCGGGGAAAAAGATCTCACCTTGAGACATACTACAAAAAAGTTTGTCACTGATCCTTCTAAAATGTGATCACCATCATTTGACAAAAGGAGCTCAGAACTTGAAGGTGGCCTTAGTTTCTCCAGATGATTCCTTTGCCTACAAAGAATTCCAGAGATTGTTCACGCAGGTAAATCTACTTTATTCCATAGATGCTCTTTATTACTAACACCATCAAATACATAAAACAACCAAATTGGTATGTAACTAAATTACCTAACCCAATCTGAATACTTGGCATTTGCAACATCCCTACCACGCCCCACAATAGCCAAATGAGCACCATTTCCTTGAGTTCCACCTACAGAAGGAACATAACTACCAAAATGCAAATAAACATTCAAAATCCCTGAAATTCTCTCCTCCACTAGACTCTCCACCTCCCCCAACTCTTCCAAATTCCCACTGACGAGTGTAGTAATTACCATTTCCTCCTCACATTTTCCCCCATTGAACAGTACTGGCAACGATTTCCCCATTGAATCATTCACTAGAGCACGAACCATTCCATCCCACATCGACGTCTTTCCAGATAACTTATCCAACGGGACCATAGATTTTCCGTGCTCGAACAAAAGTTCTGGCTTTGAATTAATAAGAATATTTACAGAATCACAGAGTCTCTTCAGGTGTCTTTCCCAGAACAAGATTTGTGAACCATTTTCTTGAGTGCGAGTTGTTGTATATGCACCTGACATTCAAATGTTTCCATTAATTAGCCAGTAAATTCTTCCTTGATACGGCGGAATTAGTTTAGAATGATCGAATGCATAGAATAATATTAAGTTTCAGTTGTTTCTATTTTCTTGGGTATGGGGAGGGCTCGATGGAAGGATGTTTACCTGGATATGCTTGGAGTAGGGTGGTCACCGGTGGAGCGTCCACTTTAGGTGCTATGACGCCGTTTCTGAACAGAAACCTGTTATTATGGGACATGATTTTCACTTTTCTCCGAGGAGGACACGCCCGCCCTGAACTGTGAGTTGACGTAAACAAATTCCAAGTGGAAGGATAATTCAGTCCTGGTCCAAATAGGGGGGACAAAAAAGGCAATAGTTAGTGAGGGACCCCGTTCCCTAGTTATATAGGTTGTTTAAGCTTTGCAAAGGATACAAATGAAAACACCTTGAATTAGTCAAAATAAAAAAAATAGAAATCTTAGTCAAACTTTTTAGGAGATAATAATAAGAAAAGCCTGTACCTTTAAAAGTGGAAAAAGAGCACTATTAAATTAAGAAATGGAGACAGTATTCTGTAAAAAAAAGTTGATCCCAGCACTAAAAGTCCCCTATCTTAGGATGGGACGGAGGATGTAAGCTATGCCCATGAACGACGTACTCTCTGAAAAGGACAAAAGGATACAATGATCTCTAAAATGGGCAAGTCTAAAGGCTACAGTTTTAAACAAATGCTAAAGTAAAAAATTAATCAAAAATTAAATTCTTAAACAAATTATCATTGGATATCTTGATCCTTCTAATCGTATTTTTTAAAATCATCGAATTAACAACTACATGAACAAATTAATAGATTAATAGAGGCACATTTAGTATTATATCTCTAAAATGTAAAACTGACAAAAAATTAGGTCATTAACCATAAAATTACTCTGAGTAAAATATATCAAATACAAAAAAGGAAAATATTTTGTATTCCAAGCCAAAAATTTAGCCGATATCATTTGCCATGAAAAGTAAAGTACCTTGTGGAGAGAGATCAATCACCTCGTTGGAGAAGAAAGGAAATTTCAGTCAGTTCATATTGAAGCTTTCATTCCAGATCAGTGAGCACGACAGTAATTTCACCATGGAAGGGGGGATTTCATAAAATTTCGGTAAACTGACAAAATTCACCGGGGAGGAATTTAGTACTGCAATCTTCCTGCCGATTCATCACCGACAATGGCTTTCCGAATCAAAACATCTGCATCTGTAGATTGCCCATTGAAGAACCCCAGGCCATATCGCATTTAGGTGCGTTTGATCGAAGAGAAGAGTGGACGCTGCTGTGAACGATCTTTCGATTGAGATCCTTTCCCAAAAGCCCATAATCCTTCAATCTGGTCCGACTTCTCGTACAGCACCACCTGCAGACTCTCCTGGTTGTGTTCAATTTAGAGAAGATTTGGATTTAGTATTCTTTGAGTGTTTTTGGGTCGTTGAACAAAGCGAAAATGTACGGGTGTTTACGAGGGAAATTGAAAATGAGAGAGGGCTATGTTTCTTCGGGTCTCTCGTAAGAATGAGTGTTGCACATCCTCGATTCAAAATTTAATTATCATTTTGATTTATACAAATTTTAAAAAAATAAATTAAATTAATTCATTTTACTTCAAACAATATTAATTTCTTAACAAAAATTTAATTAATTTACGAAATGGAACATTTATGTTCGAATAATTCAAAATAGAAATACTATATTCAATTCCGACGGAGGAAATATATTTTAGATCACATTTTTGAAAATCGTTTCCTAAATTACATTGTCATCACAATTTTTTAACCCTGAAAAAATTAGGCGTACACAATTGAAAAATATAGTAGTGACACCAAATGAAGGATTAAAAAATTCACAATTAATCCATTAACTTCAAGAAAAAGATTTTTTTTTTTTAGAGAAAAAGATTAATGGGTTTTTAGTCAAAATGACCTCTCAATTCTTTTAAAATTGTCTTGATGACGAGGGTTTGAGAAAAAGATTAATGGGCTTTTAGTCAAAGTTGTTCCTCATATTTAGATCAAAATATTGTTGGATCATTAATATTTATTTTTAGCCATTTGTGTCCCTTAACAATTAATTACATTGTAGTTATAACAGTTTAAACCACCACATTTTAACCATTTTGTGACAATAATGGTCACCTGTCAGGCCTATGAGAAAAATTCAGGATTAAATTTGTCCTACCATTTAAAATTAAAAAGAAAAACTATAAAAAATGTCATAAATTAGGTTTGGTTGTTCGACGTAAAGTAGGAAGAGCCTATGATTGCAAAGAAGACTTAGTCTAGTTCATTGATTTCGGGTAATAAAAAGCATTATTGTGGTTCCAATAGAAATTTTTATGTTTTTTTTTTATAGCTTTAAGTGGTTAGACAAATTTACCCCTAAAATCATTACCATCCCCGAGAACAATCAAAATTTGACAGTTTGGACTGATTCTGACTATGTCTCAATTGTTAAGGGATCCAAATGATCGAAAATAAATATTAAAAATCCAATAATATTTTGATCCAAATGTGAAGGACTACTTTGGCTAAAAGCCCAAGATTAATTAAAATGCTGGAGACCCCACTCTATCATTTATGAGACCCAACATATTAAGATAATACATTACCACTACAGCAAACTTAGCACAGACCAATTATTCAATGGATTTTTACCCAGGATTTTTATTTCCAACAAAAGGCATGCAACGTCCTGCTGCAGGTTCTTCTCCAGTTCACTAATTTCCTTGCAGTAACATGTTTCCCATTGTAGTTGGCTTTAGCACCCTTCACCACCATATCCGCAATCTGCAGACCCACTTGAGCCACCAGCCGAGCCACCACTCAATTTATATTCCCAACGGGCCGTGGCACTGCTTGCGTTTCTATTTCTTCAATAAAGTATCCAAATGTTCTAATATATATCACAAAAAATGGGTCAAATATATATTACAAATTAATTCTAATGCAAAAAAAAAGTGCAAGTAAATATATATAATTTCACATCCCTGTATACTATTATGTAATTTCTTTATCCCTATTTATAAGTCACCAATAATCATTATTTTGTTAAAATTAAGGTAATATATATATTTTTTTTCTAAAAGTATCCCTAGACCCTATTTACAATTCTAATTAAACTAATGATAGTGACTGGGGAAGAGAGACATTGATAACATCATAAAAAATTCTAATAATAAACTAATAACAGTAATAATTGGTGATAATGAAGGGAGAAAGTAAATTATATCTTACTTGGTGAAGAAATCCCTAAGCTCAGCTTCGGATATGGTATGGGCACTGGATGCAGTCAGCACGATTGTCCTATTATCCCGAAAGACACCATCTCTTTTTTCCTGCAAATTTAAGTCACCATTGAAGATCTCGCTAGGTTCATCATCGTCCTCCAGTAGTACTACCTGATCATGAGTACCTTGTTCCATTATTTGTCTCTGAAGAACCAAGAGAGATGCCAATTCTTCCTCAGTATAGAATAATAGATTCGTACAGGCAAAAAGGGATGAACTTTCTTGCTGATTATTATGATCGTCAACATTATTATCAACCGTCCCTCCAAAAAGCCGGAAGCAGCAGCCTCTCCTTGCCACCGCTCATCATTTGCTTCTCTTCTTTTGGTCCCGAAACATATGAGAATTCTGGAATCTTCTCATGGGAGGGTGCACGGAGGATGTCTGGTCCCAGGGAAGATTGCCCCCTTACATTAACAACATCACGAATTAGGTCCCGAAAAGCCCTGGAACAGACTTCATTCAGAGTCTTCTTGATTCCATCAAGAACCAAGACTCATTGCTCGTAGAAAAATATGAGGGTGACTTTTTTGGCCAGCATCGCCGGAAGCGAAAAGAGATTTGAATTGTGTCGATCAGGTTCTGGGAAAGTACTAAACTGAAATCTATGCATACATTTTAAGCACATAACAGATTCCTCAGCAATACAATTTATATAATCAGAGGGCAGGGACAAGATTCTCATGACCAGTGTCATATTCCGACCATTAATATTTTTGTTGCTCCAACCACATCCAGAACGCCATCACGTTTATTGACTAGACTATGTAGCGGCCGAGTTTGAGGGTTAATTTTTTGAATAACTGGCTTTCGATTGACTGATACAGATTGTATTCTTGATCACTAGGTAAAGGGCATTGGGGCAATTTGGTGGGAGACATATTCTAGCCTAGGCCTAGTAGAAAATGAGCGGGTCGAAATGATTCAGAATATTTGAAATTTATATCATAATATATATATATATATATATGTAGACGAGACAAGTCTTGACATTTTAATTCTTCTCCCTCAACGGTAATCTCATGTCTTGTGATTGGGTGCATGTAAGTGAATCAAATGATATATAGATATTTATGGAAGGTTAAAAAAAAAAAAAAAAATCTTACATTAATATTGTGTATATTCTTTAAATGCATGCATAATCACTTGTCGTAAAAGTTATCACGATCGATTTTTATTGAAAAAAAATAGGGTAATTAATTTAATTAGCTTTTAGAATAGGAAATTGGGACGATGGGAGCTAGATTCAATGGAGAAGTTGAACTGATAAAGAACATCAAACTCAACTAATTAATTGTAGGATGCCATCATGGTGGGCCAATAATATTTCATATTTTGATGCAATTTTGTATCAATTCTCATTTAAGCTTCGGATGGAATGAATTTAAGTCAGAATTTTACAATACATATAACTTTTATAGTATAAAAAATTAATGAGAGTCCTCTGAAAGTAAATTATCACAGTATCTTTATACAATTCTTTTTATTTAATATATTAAATTTATAATATAGTTTTTTGCTTTAAAATTATTTAAAATTCATAAATTTAAGGAACAATATATTTTATAATATAAATAATAAGTTTTCTTATTATATGGGGGCATTTATCTAGTTCTATATATTTGAACAGGCAACTAAATTAAGAGAATTATATTGAATGTAATTTAATTTGAATTTAACGTAATTCGAATAACTCATTTTAGTATTGATTTCTTTCAAGAATGAAATGAATTAACTCATATAACATATTAACATCCTGCACTCAAATACTAATTTTTTTTTTAAAAAAAAAAATTCAATGAACAGTATCAATGATTGAATATATCCTTTTTTATATAAAATTAAATGTTCACTTTTCAATACAAAATTAAGAAGTAAAAGTTGTTAGTGAAATTTTATATTTAAAAATATATGTATGTTTATTTTAAGAAAGTAAATATATTGTATATGCAGATATTATATATAAGGAAAGAAGGACATTAAATTTCAAATGAGTAGAATATTATATTACATATAATAAATTTAATATAAATATTATTTTGTATATTAACTGTAAATGATATTATAATAATTTAAAAAATCAGGAGATTAATTCGCAAATCGAATAATTGAATCCTTGTGAAAATAATATGTTTCTTGAAAATGATAACGAGTAAACTCTTAAATTTCACTTTAAAACTCGTAAAATTTAAAGAATTATTATTGAAATATGAGTATTAATAAACTGATTACATTCTTCTCAGGTGATGGATCTATATATGGTTATTTTGGTGGCAAATATTTTGGAAAATATTACCAAATTTGATATCTGAATATTCGGTTTAATAACCCGTTACTAATTCTTCCTCTGCTTCTGGTAAATCAAAAGGTAATCTCTCACACTAAGTCTGTTATTTCTTTGCAAAATAGTGTTTAATTTCATATGTGGTAATTCTTCTTAATGTTCCAATTTAACTTACACATATTTTAATAAAAAAGTTTGACTTAATCTATTCATATATTGTATTATTAATTTTCTTAACAAAACTTTTATTAATTTAGGAAATGAGACATTCAATTCCGAACAACCCAAAATGGAATATGGTATATCTATTTCGGGACAGAGGGATATATAATTTTAAAATTTATCTTCAAATTAGGGTTAATGATTCTTAAAGAAGATTAAGCCTCCAGAGTAGGGTTACCCTTATTATACATTGAAAAGAAAGAGTCTGTGATATAGCCATCTCTAATTACAAATGATGTACACACATATTTTAAAACTTTTATTTACTTTATCTTTAATTATAAGTCATTTTATCAGTATTAATTAAAATAAAGTTTTTCCACCCAATAAAATGTCTCTATTGATGAGGTTGTTTGAGAGAGATAGATAGAAGAGAACGTTTGGGAGAGGAGAAATATGTAGATGCAATATTAGAATTAAGGCAAAAAAAAGAGAGGGACAAGAAGAGTGAGCAAAACAACGAACGGAGGGAGTACCTTCTATTAAAAGTATACATCAAACATGATGTTGAAGAAACAGACTATAATATTTACAAAGAAAACAAGGGAAGCTTGTTGCTAAACACTACTGAGATCCTATTCAAATTCTTAACTAATCCCCCCGGAATATTCCTAATTATGTATTTGCACCCCAAACTAGCTAATAAAGTCTTGGTCCTCTTGGAGGAAGAGGAGGAAGAGACGCAGCAGTAGAAGAAGAACGGAGCCTTCTCACAAATTTCCGAGCACAGACATGCTTCCCGTTGATGTTGTACTTGGCTTTTCCACCTTGCACCACCTCTTCCACCACTGAAACTCTCTTCGAAACTATGCGTGCATACAACGGTTGCTCCCCCGGCTGCACTTTTTGCATGTGTAGTTCTTCAATGAAATCTCCAAATATCCTAATAAATTATTAATCCACACCAACCAAAAAAAAGAATCAAATAACTAAATAAATAATTATACACAAAAATTAATAAGTTGATCAGCATATTTACCTAGTGAAGAAGTCCCTAACTTCAGCTTCTGAAAGAGGGTAACCTTTGGAAAAGGTTAAGAAGATAGTCCTATCCGCAGGGCCAACTTGTTTTTCTTCCTCCCCTAGATTTAGGTTCCCAAAGATCTCACCCAGCTGTTCTGCTGGCCCGAGAAAACCTAAATGTTCCAAAGTAAATTCTACTGCGGGTGGTAATACCTCTGAATCATCATCATCATCACCACCACCACAAAAGGAGAAGCCTGATGATCCACTAACCTGCGTATTAGTGAGACCACCTGCTGCAGGGAGTTCATATAAAGAGAAGGCCTGTTGACCAAACCTGGATGCAGCAGATGGACCTGCAACGGTGCTTTCTGGTTCACCATAAGAGAATGAGGAGGCTGATGATGATCTCCTGGCAACCCTGGACCACGACGACGACGAACTTGCCCCGTCAAAGTTATAAAACCCACCAAATAAAGAGAATGCAGCAGATGAATCTGCAACGGTGCTTTCTGGTCCACCATAAGAGAATGAGGAGGGTGATGATGATCTCCTGGCAACCCTGGACCACGACGACGACGAACTTGCCCCGTCAAAGTTATAAAACCCACCAAATAAAGAGAAATTATCTAATGATATAGATCTGTTGTTGAAATCTCCGACGGCCGACAGCCTCCTTGCAGCGGAATCAAGGACCATCTGGTTTATGCTGTGGAAAGCCCTGGCACAGACATTAGAGGAAATCCAGGCCACGTCATGGAGAACCTCGTGTCTGTGAAGGTGGAAGAATCTCAGAGAAACATTTCTCCCCAGGATTTCCGGGAGAAATCTGAGTTCGTATGCCCTTTCTGGATAAGAAAATTCAGGTTTCTCAGCAACCCTGAGGCACACGAGAGATTCGTCTGCAAGGGAACCGACCAAGTGAGAGGGCGAAGTCAAGATTCTTTGGACGATGGTCAAACCCCCTGTGTTCTGTTGCTCCAGCCACATCCACAGTGACATCACCATGGTTGACTCCGCGATGTCACGCCCGAGGTCGATTATCAATTTGCTATAACACAAACGGTCGACGAAGTGAAATAAGTTGAATTCATCATCTGTGGGTAAAATGGTTCTGTGCAGTGAAGAAGTGGCAGACATGGCTGCTGGAGCCGGAAGTGAAACAAAGCAAGAGGAAATGGGAACCCAAAAAAAAAAAAAATTGAAGGGCTGATTTTATGATCAAACTGAAAGAACTCTTCTTGTATTTATAGATGAAATGGGGAAGCTAAAATTACAGGAGGTGACTGTTGAGGACAGTGGATAAAACAATAGAATATCCACATAAACTTGTATCCATTCAATTTGTAAATGTAAATCTTTTCATACTTAAAATAAAAATAGTAGGATACATTGCTCCAATTACTAAATAGAACCAATTTTATTACAGAATTGAAATAATAATAATAAAAAAATCACAGGAGTGATTACGTGGAAGAAGCACAGTGGTACGAGAGAAAAAACAACTCCATTATTCTAATATTTAATTATTTACTGGTTCAATTAATCCACATAAGTGGCAATGATATCACGTGTTTACAGCTATTTCATTCCTAAATGATCTGAAGGTACTTATCCTAAGTTCAATTCACAGCATTATACAGTGTTCCCATATAATCCACTTAGAAAATTCCTAAAATAGAATTATAAATAAATACCATGAATTTTACAATTTTTGTCCAAGCGTTAAAAGCGATATCTTATGAAAAAAAAGTATATATAAAGATAATTATATATATAACTATTATAATACGATGGTGTAGTAAAAGATCAAATAGAACAAGTATCTCGTAATTCTACAATCATCATAGTTGTGGGACATTTTTAAGTTGAATCGAGTCAAGTCTTATATCACGTATATCTTATAATCTTTTAAAATTATATATTTACTTTATTTATTTATTTGTGTTGTTAGTTTTGAGTATTTTATCATATATGTATAGTTTTTATTTTTTTAACTTTACAGTTGTTATAGTACTCTTTTTTCTTTTTTTTCATCCTTTAATAGAGTATTAATTTTTTTTAAAAAAAAGAAGGGAAAAATAATTGAAAATGTAATCTTTTTTTAACTAAATTAGCAATATACTTTGCATTCTTGAGTTTAAAAATTTTTATTATATTATAAAAATTAGTCAAGATTCGCTGGACATGAATTATTTCTATAGAGTTTGTTAAATATCCATACATACAATTATATTTTGAATTTATATTTGATATGAGCATACCTTTATTATTATCTAGAAATAAATAAATTGCAACGTCAATTTTAATAGTTAATCTACAAAGTCATTTTCTCAATTTATTGATAATAGAGATAGTAGAAATTGTGAGAAATGAATCTTTTTTTATAAGTTGCATTAAAAAAGTTCACTATTTTATAGAGTTGTCAAAATAGGCTGAACCCTAAAGCTGGCCCAGCCATATCCCAGACCTTTGAAGGATTGGATTGAAAAAATATGATTCCAATTGCATTAAGGGTTTTTCAGCCCATCCCTTAAGGTCCAAGGGCTATCAAGAGTTTCAAGAAGGATTGGCTGCCTAGGGTTTTTTTTTTTTTTTTTTTTAAAAAACTCTTTAATTTATTATCTTTATCTATGGTTTGTCTTAATTTTTTCTCCCACTTGTTATGCATGCATGCAACACACTCTCTAGTCTTCTCACTCTTTTCCTTGAATTGAATCATCTAGATATTGGAATTATCTACTCCCTTTTTTTCAGTCGTTGTCATCATCGACATCAGGATGACCTTAAATTGAATCTTTCTTTTGTATGTTTGGTTTGTATAAAATTTTTTGCAGATTTTTTGTTTTTTTCATTCACTTTGTTTACTATTTTTTTTTTCTTAAGGGTTGTGAAATGTTGTTTTAAATATTTTTTAAACCTCAAAAAATAATAAAGGACTGGCTTAATCTAACTTTTGACCCTTGTGAGATTGGATTGGGTTAGGATTTTGATGGCCCATTAAAAATTGCAGTCAGCCCATCCCCCCTTCAAATTCTCTGACCCTTGGGATTGACAGCCAACCCCAATTGATAGCTCTACCCTTGGCCCTAAATAAATTCACCCTCGTATGACTTTTATACACAATTACCCTTCATCCTTATCTTATAATACCCTCCATTGTTTAACAACTTATAGGTTTAAACTAATTCATACGCTTAAAATGAACCACTCATACCTTTATAACTATCGACCTATATGCTTAAAACTAGTAACATTTACCTTTATAAATATGTGGGTTGTATATTTTGTATAACGTGTCATTTTATAGGGGTATAGTTGTCAAAAAAAATACCATCTTTAACATGTTTTAAAAAACTTATAACTGTGATGGTCATAAATTAAATGACTAAACCAAATGATACTTTTATGAAATTGCCCTTAGTAGATAATAGATTATTATTTAGGGCCAGCACTTAATATTCTTTTCTAAAACAGAAATAGTGATAATCTTAATATTACTATGCCATAATATTAATTCTTAAAAAAAGAAAAAATATATAAAGATTTTCCCCACCAAACAAATAAATAATTTACAAGGGTAATATAATATTGACATTTTCAATTGGAAAATTTTTATCATAATGCAATTTCAAACAATTAATATTGGTTTTTCCTTACAGAAAGCACCATTCATTATGGGTTGATGTCGTTGCAGGCGTGCATATTTTAATCTGTCACTACAAAAATAAATAAATCAATAAATAAAATAGTCTATTACGACTCCCAGGATTTGATTTTATGAGAAAGACTATGTATATATACACGCACTAGAACTACTGAATGCTAAGCAGTAACTAATTGGAAATTAATATACCTTAATTATTAATTATCCAGACTTCCAATTATCAGCTTTTCTAATTAAAACTATACTGTGCCTCAGCTCAGTTATCAAAGAGGAAAATGCCTAGATTTTCCCCACCAAACATATAGTAACTGATTTATAAATAGGATTGCAACATAGAAAAATAGATAAAATATTGATATTTTGCATTGGAAAATTCTATCATCATGGAATTAATTATTTCAAACATTAATATTGAGTTTAGTCTCCCAGAGGAATCACCAATATTCATTATATATTTAGGTCGATTGCAGGCATATTTTAAACTGTGTTATTTAACTATATATGCACACTGCAGCATGCACATCTTAATTGGTTTATCCATTATTCTTCCAAAATTATCACTTTTTTCCTAAAAGGATTATGCCTCAGCCCAGTTAGATCAGTTCATCAAGACTGCAATCAACAAACTCATACGTAAAGGGGAATTCTAGTTTAGTAAGCTAATATTAATTATCACTGGAAATTAAATATGAGCCTTACTTAAAAGATCCAGAAAGTCTCTGACACAAAGATGATCCATACGTATCTATATATAGCTCAGTTGACGAATATGCCCTTTGGTTGGCCACTTCCCATCATCAGCATCCTGACCTTGAGAGGGCACAGAAAAAATTAATGCATATAAGAAAAGGAAAACCACATTAATACATACATATATATATATATATATATATATATATATATTTATATTTATATATATGAGGTTTCACTGAAAAATTCGTTTTTCCAGAAGAATATATTTTCAGCAAAATAAACTCTAACAAAGATTTTTATTAGTGACTGAATAAATGAAACTAACAAATAAAACATAGGAGTATGGAAATATATATACGCACTCATCTACATCTGCATGCAGTTGATCACATCGCCAACTGATCCCATATAATTCATAATTGTCTTTCCCGTTACATTCGTACGGACGTGGTCACTTTGGTGAAGTTCCTGAGGGGGGTTCGCAGCTGAAGGTAACCCTAATTAAGCTTGAAATTGACAAAACTCCATTTGCTAGTAGACTTTAAGGTAACAAAAGAAGATCAAAAGCCTGATAGGTGATCAGTTTTTTTTAAAATGTCGTAAAGTGAGATGAATGAAAGTTAAGTGAGAAAAATTTATAATAAAAAAAAGGGCTTACAAGATAACTTATTGTCCTTTTAGTTTAGTGTCTTATCCATAAAAAATTATCATGTGTCTTTTGGTCTCCTTCTAGTATAGAAAGGGTCACAGTGATTTAATTTGCGTAACTAAAGAAATATATATTAATTAATTAGACGTGAATTTTTTTTTTCCCCCCGGTTTAGAAATGGTCACAAGCTAATTGAACATGGAAATGTCCACTTTTTTTTCAATGGAAAAAGAAGACCAATCCAAGAGAGAAATGAAGGTACATTTTTTGGGGGAAAATTAGATTACTGTCTTTTTTTTTTTCTTTTCTGTTGCTAGGGGAAAGGGATAAAATGAATTAAATGTCCGAAAAAAATTTAGATACATTCTAAGAAGAAAAAAAAAAATAGTAACCTCACTTGCATCACTTAAAATTAGAAATAGGGAAGCTCTCTTGTACGTTCGGATGCAATTTCTGTTAAAAAGGTTCTCCCCTGGATTTCATTTTAAAAGCTCTTACCCAGATCAGAGATCCAGAATTTCCAAACATGATAAACAAATCAAATAATAATAATAATTATAATTATAATGCAATTAAAATTATGTACCCTGATCAGCTAATTAATCACGGACATGGAGTAATATTTTTGAGGCCAAGACTATGGATGTCTCTTCGAATATATTCAGTATTCCACTTGACATGGGGAACCTGATCTCACATTTAATATTTTGACTCTAAATCTTCTAATTCGTTGTATATTAACAACTGGTGCACTCTTTACTACACTAATATGATCATTCCGTATGTACATTATTTTACGTTGCTCAATAATATACTATATGTACCCTAATGGTATCATTTTGAATATATTAATCTTTAATGTGTATATATATATATATAGTCTATCTTATCAAAAAAAATTTTAATTTTTAAATAATAAGTAAATATATGAAATGATATATTTGGTGTAGTGTAATGGATTTAAAACAGTCTCCTCGGAGAGATTGAAACTTTTATTAGAGCTTCTTTAAAAAAAAAAAAAATTATATATTTGAGTTTATATGATTAACTTTGATCTTCAAGTAGTGATGTAAAACCTTTAATCACACACTTTCCCTTCACAGCTTCAAGAATTCGATAGGAACAACGAAACAAAACACAAGTCTTATAAAATATTCCAACAAATAAAACCTGCAGGGTAATCAAACAAAACACAGAAAAAGCAACGTCAAAGTTTCTAATCAAAAGAAAATTTAACAGCCACGATGACAGGGTTTAGACAAGACCCTTGCCCCGTTCACTGAATAAAAATCAAACACACTTAACACTTCTCCTAATCTAGCTAGGAATTAATTAACTTTCAGAGGTGCTGCCGCCTTCCGCCGGAGCCGGGTTGATATCGGGAAGCACCCCAATCCTTGAAATGGTACTCTGAATTTGACGATCAATCTCTTCAATCTTTTCTTCTTCCAGAACTTCATCGAAATTGATTAGCCTGTTGGGTTCCGTCTCGTAAACCTTCTGAACATAGAAACGAGGGATCGTCACCCCATCCGGAACTTGCTTGTTCAAAGGTATGAAAACCACATAACTCCTGTGCAAGGTGTCCTCGGCCGGAACATTCTCGACCCGGTGGAAACTGTAGAAAAGCACACTTAAATCATCAGCAGCGGGTCCACTCCCGTTGACCACGTTAACGTCTTCGGGGCAGTACAGCATTTGTACGGTAAGGTTCAGAGCACCGTCCGTTAGGGTTTCGGAAATGTCCTTGATGATTCCAACGTAATAGAACCTTTTGTTTTCCTCGTTACGGAAAAACATGGCTGGATCTTCGAGCTCGTACTGCATATCTTCATTCTCAAAGGAAGCATAGTGATATTTCATTGCCGCGCCTTCTCCGGAAACCCTAATGACGTCACCAAGTGGCTTGGCTTTCCGCAGGTTTCCGGGTGCATTTCCCCGTCTGCTAGCCAGTAATCGAGCTAACCTCCTGATTCTCATTGTCTCCAGCCCTGTAAGAATCGGAATGAGAAGAACACATATATACAACAAAAAAAATTATTTGGTCATTTTCTAGAATTAACTAATTAAAATTTTGGTTATGAAACAATGATATTTAAGATTAATTCTCTAACAAGAACAATATTTCGTGATGTACCTCTTGCCCTCTAATTGCAATTAGACGATCAAATATAATGATTTGGAAGATAAAATTTGTAATTAAAAACAATAAAATGTCCAAAATTAATCCTAGTAAATGGAAAACTTCAATTTACGTAGTCTAATATATTCTTGTCTAACCACTTAAATTTAAAAACGTAGATGTGCAGATGTATTTCTCTCACGTTTTGATAGAAAAATTTCTAATGTGGATGTATGGATGTATTTCTCTCACATGTTTGAAGAAAATTTTCTAACGTGGACGTGGTTCACTTGAATGTAAGTCGGTGTAAATATATTTTTTATAAGTATTTAAAGAAAATTTTCTTATGTAGACCTGGTAGGCGGACCAAATGGGTCCTGATCTATGTGCACCAAGTTCAAATTTTTAAATGTGGACTTGTCAATGTAGTTTTTTTAAAAAAAATTTAAGTAGACCTGGTACTTGGTCCGCGTCAATCAGGGCCGCACGGACCTTTTATTTTAAGTTAATTATAACTGTCATATAAACAGAATTAGGACCAGAGGTCCACACAAACCTTATTCCTTACCATAGAATATGCATGCTTTTTTAAGTGGTCCATATAACGCAAAGAATATTAACCATATTAATCTTACTGTCAAATTGCTTTTTCCAATTACTTAAGATCCATCTGTCAAATTGTAAATTGGTTACAAACGCTTCCCAATTAGGAGGAAACTAATGTCCCATATTAGGTTCGGAATCTTTTTTTATACAATAGTCTTGTGTCTCTCCCTCTTATACTAATAAAATGTTAATAAACATTTTATTACATTATCTTTAATTCGGATTTGCTAATGCGCGCTCCAACCGTTACCATAATGGAATTTTTGCTCCGCTTGGTTGTCTGCATGAGCACTGTAGCAAGAATTTCGTTATGGTAACGGTTGGTGCGGGCCTTAGCAAAACCGATCTTTAATTATTATTTTTTAAAAATATATTTAATATACTTATAAACCCTAAGAAAACTTATTCTTTTATGGACACGTGTTAAATCTTTACTGGTAAAATAGTAAGTAACATATGATTCAATATTTTGCCTAATGATCCAAATCATGATCAGTCGAGGTGCATGCAAACTTACCGGATACTGTTAAATTAAAAAAAAAAAATTTATAAAATGATCAATATATTTAGCTTCTAAGAATTAATACGACTTGAGCCTAAGTCAATAAAATAAAATAAACTCATTTGACTTATAGACATTGAATATAGATAAAAGACTAAAATATAATCCCTACGTTGTGAATTGAATATCACATTTTGACTTGTATAAATTTTTTTAAAAAAATTAGTTGACTTAGTTCATTTTACACTTAATAACACTAATTTCTTAAGAAAATTTTAACTAATTTAGGAAATGAGACATTCATTTCTAAACAACATAAAATAGAAATGTGGACATTCAATTTTGGATGGGGAGAGTATTTTTTTAATTACTATATAGTAAAGTTATATATATATATATATATATATATATATATATATATATATTTATATCATGAAAAAATATTTGACTTCGAAGAAATGGCATTTGATTTTAAAATTTTTTTTTTTCTACTTTGGAATAAATAAATGTTGTTGAGCTGTGAACTAAGAATGTCACAAAAGAATTATTAAATTATCAACACTAGATGAACTGATGAACTACAATATATATATTTATACTCTTTAAAGATGATAAAATTTCAATTAATATCCATTGAAAAAGGGTTGAAAAAAAACAACAAGGACAAAGCATATGCATCAATACTGATACATGAAATAAAATAATTACATCATGAGAAGCCATATATTAATCTCGCTTCATTTATTCAATTCCTAATTAACTAAGGTTTATAGTCAATTATTCTTCTTGACATAATGCCTGGCAAAGACATGCTTTCCATAGATATTGTACTTTGTTCTTCCTCCTTTCACAATCTTATCCATGGCAGCAGCCGATCGGACGACAAGCCTTGCATACAGAGCCTGCTGCAACCTCGGCACGTCTTGCATGTATAAAGCTTCAATGCAATCCCCAAATTTCCTACCCCAAAAAAAAACAATTAATTAGT